>SNQJ01S0018771.1:77913-90158 GCA_010110895.2 Picea sitchensis | reverse complement strand
ATTAAACTAAAACTAAATATAAACTACTCTAACTATTCTATATACAAACTACTAATTACTATTACACTAACTCTAATAATTAACTATCTAATTACTAATTGAATTACAACTTATTCACAAATATACATTATCTACAACTTGCATATTTGAATAAAACTTGTAAAAATCATTTGTTTTCTGCCCTAAGACAGCCAGCGATATATTTTTGATTTTATGATTTTATGAAAAAGAAATAAAACTTACTGAAATTAAATGATCTAATATTAACTACATATATTTATAACTAAACTTATACCTAAACTAAACTACTAATAATATACTAAGCAAACAAATGACAAACTGACCTGGGAACGCTCCAAATTTGCCCTGTGTATGATGAATTCAAAGCTGGTCGGAGGAAGAAAACTTGCACCGGATGATCCAAAAGCTTCTCGTAAACGATAGGCTGCACTGCTCTTTGAGTTGTTTACAGGACAAACAAGACATAAAAAATCATAACAATTATATGATTTGTAAATCTCTGCAATAAGGGAAACCTGTTATGCAAAAACTTATACTTAATAATTCAACTTATGAAGAAGAGAAATCTGCCATTCACAAACTGAATTAAGCAATTGCTATGTTTTTTAATTACTTGGAAGAAATCAGATATGGATTATATTGATTAAATTATATCATTTGCAAAAGACTAAGATAGCTAAAGTAGTCATTAACCAAATGCAAATTGATACACAAGAACATGAAACAAAATATTGATATTATGAAAAGCTAAAGCTGTAGCAGAACATCAAATTCTGTCTCAGTCTGTATTAAAATTCCATATCGTTGTTCTCCCACGAATGAGGATCATATTATTACAAAATAATAGGTATTTATAAGTATCTCCACAGGGTAAAACCTCCCTATGGATAGTATCAAACTGTTTTACATAATCTGGGAAGATATTCCCAAAATCAACTAAACTAGGAACTAAAATGAAACCAAAATATTTCAAATATCCCCTAACTGCTCATCAAATCCAATGCAATTTTGAATTCATCTGCAATGAGCCAAAAATAACAAGTTAGAAAGATATTTTATTAGCAAAATAATAAAAATTAAATTCTACAGACTTAGCTACAGAATCATCTGATTCTGTAGCTAGTCTAAAATAACATACAGGATCAGAATGGAAATTGAATCAAATCTTTTAAAAGAATTAAATCCAATTATCTTCCAATGATTACTTGAAAACGAATCAAAATGATTTTATCATTCATCATTAAACAAGATCAAAATTGGTTCAACAGAGATAGGAATACTCTATTTTTCTGTTACCAAGAATCGGGTGGAAAAAAACATAATCAAAATCTTTTCTTGAGTGCATTTAGAAACAACTATTACCTGAATCTCCTCATATGATTTTAACAGAATGAGATAAGTCGAATTGAATTATCAAACTCGTTTGAGAATAAAACTGAAATCACGTATATTTTGATATGAATGCAATTCATAGAATCGACCCAACTAACTGAAGATACAACTATCTGATCAAAGGAATCAAACAACTGGGTTTAGCATAGTCTTTGCTCCATAATTCGGGCATATTTGCATAAGCTAAAATGAGATCTTTTTTTTTATAAAAACAGAATATTTGTAACCAAGTTGAATTGAACCGAGTGATACCTGTGATTTGGAAAATCAAATAACACAACATATCGTAACAAATATCCTCCCGAACACATTTACCAATCATAGCATACCAATGATAACAAAATCGACTCTGAGCAAAATCGTGTTCTAAATCGAGCATAAAACTTGCTGTACAGAGTAGATACAAGACGAATCGAATTGAACACGATCCAACAATTTCGTTAACTCCATCAGGCAGATAACCAAATCAAATCCAAACGAATAACCATTACAACCCAATAAAAATCTATGAACAAATCAATTCGAAATTCTTTCTATTTTTATCAAAACGAAACCATATACAAGATGATCACTGAATGACTGAGCCATTTTGAATGAAAGACAGAGCTATTGAATTTCAACCATTATACCAATTCTGGTGACTCACAAAACTAGAAATGATGTTGAGATACATACTTGGGTAGAAAGAAAATGTTTCTTCTGACAGACTACTTGATGAATATGTGGATTGATCAAGGGTTTCAACAAGAAGTTGAAGCGCAAGGTTGTACAGGCAGAAGGGGTTTGAAGCACAGGTCTGGAGAAGTGATAAGCATTCTGGAAAATGCTCACAGACTCAAAACGCATGTTCCAGCCACTGAAACATTAACCTTTAAAACGAGAGCTATATCTCTGTAGTAGCTCACTTTCTGAAGAAACCACTCATGAGGAAGGTAAAGGGGCTAAAAATGGTTCTAGGTTTTCAACTGTTTAAGCTAATTCAAATCTGTTTTCCCAGAATCGCTCACGCAAAAACGTGACTCTGGGGCAATTACGGGGCATTCTTTTCTGGCAAAATTAAACCACAACCGACTCTAAACACCAGGGGGTTTGAATTCTTCCTACAGGATCCAGGAGAGAACACACAGTGAGCTGGGCTAAGGGACAAGGGTTTGAATAGAGTAGGCTCAGAGATTTTCCCAAAAATCAACAAAGGTAACCCTGTAAGGAGGTAGGCATTAATGCAAAGTGTGCGAAGGTGGTAGAAGGCAGTAAATCCATGCATAACTATCATATCAGTTGTACAATTAACAGTTTATATAGATGTTCTACCCATCAAAGCATAGTTCAACCATTATGTGAATTAGCCGACCAATGAAACCAATGGTGAATTATAAACCAACGTGCGTAATCGACATTACACCATAGTTTTAAGCCATAAATCATTCAATTTGAAAACAAAATCAAATAATCAACCATGTGCCAATGTCTTGTAACAGCTCATATAAGTATTTTAACCAAGGTGCCACAGAGTCTTCAACATGCCAATAGTTATAAAAACATTAACATAAGGATTATATCATATATATATAAAACAAAAATAAATCATAACCCCTATGCATTTCATAGAATCAATGATTAGGCAAGTCATAAAATGCAAATCCAAAGGCTAAATGTCTTCAATAAAACCAAGTTATATAATCCATCGAAGTATAAAAACCGATCAAAGGATATTTCCAATCGTGTAAACATCAATAAAAAGGTAAGCATAATATGAATAATGACACAAAAGATATTGGCAGTTCAGATAATGATCGAAATGTGACCTCGAAAGGAGAAATTTTCACACTTACAGTCGTGAAAACTTAACGAAGACAAATGTGAAAAAGTCTCAAGAAATGAAAGTTTCGTCTATTTGAAAAATGCGACGAAAAACTTGATGTTTGCAAGTCATAGGTGTAGTTAGCTTATAGGATAATAAAAAGGTGAATTGGCTGCCAACACTATCTTACGCATCCTCTGGTTACTACCCATGCAATGCTCCAAATGGTTGTCATGGTAGCTTCCTGAATCCTTAGGTATCGGGTTTCTTCCGAATATATAGACCTTGTCCTTCTTTTCATATGTAGGAGAAAACAACCTACCTCTCACTTTTTTCTATGTGAACGTATCAATGGAGCCCGTGGTAAGAATCAAGCCCAATGGTTCGCAATACCTCTTCTCTCATGGCGATGCCATGGATGACATTGTGGCACATGGATGGGATGTTTTCATTAGACGGTTTGAGGGTTTCAATCTCGTTATGGCCCAAGATTTCGCTCATACTTTTGATGGTACCAGGGCTAATATTAGGGATTTTCAACTAGAGGTGACAGAGGGTTCCATCGCATAAGCTATAGGACTATCCCAAGAGGGATATCAATGGTTTAAGAACACCAAAATCGAAGGCATTCCCTGGCATTTACTCATGCCCTCCAAGAAATATTTTTGTTTCCCAAAAGGTACACCAATTTCTCTTTTCAAACCCTGATGGCATGGATTTCTCTTAATGCTGAAGCAATTTATTACCTGTGAAGGTAGATATGGCCTGGTATTCTTGTATCATGTCCGCTTGCTCATGGTTTTTCTAGGTTTCAAGTTGAATGTGGATTTTTATCTACGTAGGAGCTTACAGAAAATGCCTAAGTTATATCAGAGGCAGAAATTAAACCCACAATCAATCCTATTTCACCATGGCCTCATTTGAATCCTTATGGTTTCACATTTGTCTAAGACTGGGGATAGTTGGGGAAATTTTTTGTTTAGAAATAATTTTACCCTACCTGAAAATGAAATAGAATCACCTCTCCATCTCAATGAAAACCCCAGTCCCTGTCGATCTAAGCCTACTATCAAAAACCTATGTGTTAATCTGCAAGAATACCATGCGTCCACAGATCAAATCTTTGTTGTTGTCCAAAATCCATCAGGCAAGAAGCCATAATGCGATTTCATTCCCATAAACTCTTTGGAAGAAGTTTTAGATGTGTTAAAAGACATGATTCCTACTGTTCCTACTCATGAGTCGATTCAGGCTATTTTAAATGAAAATATTATCAAGAAGCAAGGAAGGTATAAGAAACAGAGTAACCCAGATGTGAATTTTACAAACAATATACCAAGTCGACTCATATCTAGAAATTTGAGAATTTGACAGCATGATCATCAGACCTCGATCCCTGTGATCGAGTTCGATGATCGTTTTTTCGAGGATGAGATCAATAATTGTATTGCTCAAAAAGATTGAGATGATTGGATTCTAGGTAACGATATTGATATTGATGAAATATAGTTCGATTTTGTTTCTAATCTCCCACCATTCCTTAAGAACCAAGAGAGTTTCTCTGATATACAACACGATCTGAATAAAATTACAAAAGATACTAAATTTCCCTCTGCAAAACAGGCTCAACCTCTGCCTACCTTACAACCAGTTCATTGTGAAACTTGTCTTGATTAGGTTGAGAGATATTATAGGGGTATCCCCTTTCTCCAAGCACAGTTAAATCAAATGATACCACGAAACTTGTTGCTCGAGAGGGAAAATGATGAGTTGAAATCCTACGTTTGATCGAACGCTCACATGGAAAACACAAGGATTAAGCAGGCTGGTAATGTGATTATTAAAAACTCAAAACATTTTAACACCATCATAAATTCAAACTTATCAGATGCTTCTCTATCAAATCTATGAAATGGTAAATATTTTTATTTTTATTTTTATGATTTGATTTTGTTTGAGAAACAATAAATAGATTCCCTTCTGATTTTGTTTTTATTTTGAGACTAGCTATAGAATCGAAAGATTTTGTAGCCAGTCTATTTGAAATTATTAATTTCTATTATTATCTAAAATTTTATTTCGTTTTATTTTTTCAGGTAAGAAACAACTTATGATGCTATGTTTAAGGAAAAGAAATCATGGATTAAGCATTCAATAGCTTAGTAATTTCCCATTTTTAAAAAAACAATGTCATTAATGTAATTATTTTTTATGTAAGGACTCCTACAGGAGTATTCCTTTTGTTATTCTATTTTTGTAAAACAAACTTATTTTTAGGGATCATCCTCTATCTTGTATGATAAGGGGTAGCTGATCCAAGACATGTTTAAATAGATTTTTTTGCTTAGTGTTGAAAGACACGTTTTCTGGATCACAGAATGGAC
The DNA here is from genome assembly GCA_010110895.2 of Picea sitchensis. Lineage (NCBI taxonomy): Eukaryota > Viridiplantae > Streptophyta > Pinopsida > Pinales > Pinaceae > Picea > Picea sitchensis. Next base: position 84,560 of record SNQJ01S0018771.1, on the reverse strand, counting down.
ATATAATTTTGGAAGTGATATGGGAAAACAATTTGTTGTTTCCTTTAGACCTGTGTAAATTGTGCAATTCTTGTTTCATTGTATTCTCCTATTACTTCTATGTTATGAGATGTTATTTTTGTTGATTAAGATTTAGTCTTGTCTTCACACAATATTCCATATCATTGATTATCTAAATGTTGTTCATGGTCTGTTGGTCTAGTTTGTATATGTGATTGATCAATTATTTAGTTATTTTTGAGTTTACTTATGATATTAAATGGTTGATAACATCAATGCCCAAGATTGATATTTCTTTTGTCCTCAGCTATTGGTTATCTTGAGGTCACATGATATTTAATTAGTTATCTTTATGTTGTTACAAATTCACTCCAAAGCATGAAACACTTCCTTGAATTTCTTCAGGAAGTATTACGATTGTTTATGTCATAGGTTTCCACTTAATACAGGACAAACAGGAGCTCATACAACACAGATAGATGAACTTAGTATATTATTGTTGATCAGCTAGAGGTTAGTATATGTATTGCTTTATTTTATTTAAAGTTGTTTGTATATGAATGAACAATGATTGCATAATTCAGACGTTGATTGGCTTTGTCTATTTTCATGTTATCATCACAATCATATTCATTCAATATTTATTAGTTTAATGTTTTTTAAACATTAGAAAGAGAATTATTCATATTTGATCTTGTTCATAAACTTTATCAAACAATTATTTTCGCAAGATTTTATTTAAACCTTGTAAATTGTATATAATCATTGTATATTAACACTATTAGCTCAACATTTTTTAATCAGTATGTCGATTGCTAGAATCATAACTTTAGATTAGTTTATTTCCTTTCATTGTTTTTAGGACCCTACTTGGCTAACGAATCCATTAAACCTGTTAGGTTAGATCATACCAAACGGATTGGGTTAAATAGACAACCCTGATCTAGATCTATCCTTCCCGTTGATGGTGTGTCATAAACAACCGTCAACAAATGACGCTAGAAGGAGGGATTGAAATTCATTGATGGCACATGGAGGTCGCAAGACTCCCCCAAACAATCGTTCTCTTGTCATAATGAGTAGTCGCTCAGACACTAACACTGCACTTGAACGAGCTACTACCTCAAACACTACCCCTGACATTCCCGTTGAACTAGTGACACCAGTTCCTCGAGGGATTGACATCCAATAAATTGTTCGCCAATCGATCATAAGAACTCAAAGTGCTTTATCCCGAATTAGACAACCTGGTAGACAACTTAATCAACCCCTTGATTTTACAAATCTTCAAGAACAACCTCAAGACACTAGTCTTCCTAGAAACCCTTTGGATGATAATATTACCAATCCTGTTGAAGCACTTGTACTTGGTGTTGGAGGATCTAGTATCCCACCATGCCCGCTTGGTTCTTCTTCACCTTCTTTGGGAGGGGAATCCTCGAATGTAGTTAGTTCTTCATCTGAACCATCTCAACCTTTGACTCCACCAACTCCCATGGAAAACCAACATAATATCGCTAGACCTTGGCTTGATCAAGGTGTTGTGGTTGTTCCTAGACCCTAACACCCATTGCCTAAACATCCGGAGAAATGTCTGCCCAAATTTGATCCAGATTTGAAGCAATCAGCATAAGATCACATTGAGAAATTTATGCTAGTTGTTAGACTCCAGAGTGTTGAAAAAGAATATGTCATGTGCATATTATTCCCTTATAATTTTGAGGGGAATTCATCAACCTGGTATTTTTCATAACATCCTTAGACCATCATCTCTTGGGATAAGTTTGAAACCTATTTTCTAGAAAAATCCAGAGATGATAAATCTCCAGAAGTCTTGGTAATGGAACTCTCTAGTTTGAAGATGAACCCTAAATAAAAATTTAAAGACTTTAACCAAAGATTCCTAACACTGAAAAAAAAATCCTCGTAGATTCTATGCCTGCAGAAGACTTGATTGTTGCATATTATACTAAGGCCCTGCATAACAACATAGCCATATGGGTTAAAAGGTTCAAAAGGAACACATTATTAGAAGCCTTTGAGGAGGAATTCCTTATTTATAAATACATTTTGAGCTTAAAAGATAATCTAAGTAGTGAGGCTAAAACAACTTCATCTTCTAAAAAGAAAATAGAAATTCTCACTAGGCCTCCTCAAGCTAAAAATCAACAAGAAACATTAGGCTTGGAGAGTTTGCAGAAACATTTCCATAAATTATCCAATCATATCGTTGACTTGAAAAGATCCACTGAGGAGGAACCTACAAGTAAAGGGGGTTTCAGACCACCTTTTAGAAAATTGTTTCCTTCAAACCGACCAAACTCAACCACATAAGGTCTAAACTTCGAAGGTCTACAATATGCTTTGAAAACAATATTGGAAGCACGTGACAATTCTGTTTTTTCTCCTCTTGAGAATCATGATGATACGGGTGAGGAAGAGACATCTGATGAGGAAGATTCCTCCCCTCCCATTTTCGGGCACTTGTCAGACACATCTTTCAAGCAAACTTTGGAACTGTCCATCCCTAAAACACTACAAGTAGAACACAAAACAAGCCCTCACCCGAAACAAGTAAAAATGTGGTTTCAAAATATCCAAATCAAACTGAAACAAGACAAAACCCATCTGCCCCAGTTTTAGAGTATGATTTAGTTGAATATCTTAAAAAATTAAGGGAAAATATTTTAGTTTTTGAATTTCTGAAATTTCCACTTATCCTACAGAAAATGCTCCAAACCATTGTTGAAAATAATAAAAAGAATGATTTTATCAGCAAGAAATCAATAGAAACTGACTTAAACAAAGCTAAATATGTCTCACGTAAAAAGTCATCTGAAAACCAGGATAAAAGGGACTCGTCAAAAAAACTGTAGGAAAATTAGATAAAACTATTTTAGGTACAACAATAAAAAATCAACAGAATTCTGTTGTTTCTGCACGAAAAAAATGTGCCTAATTTTTTATTAACTTTTGAAATTTTTACTCGGAATGTACATAACTGTATAGTTGATTTTGGCGCATCGTCAAATGTGATGCCATTGTCTGTATGCCTGAAAATTAATGCTGAGGTAAAACCTTCTGATTTAAAGATCATTCAGTTAGATCGAACTAATGTCAAAGTTATTGGTGAACTTAAAAATGTGTTGATAATATTATCATCTAATCCCAAGGTTCACCAAGTAATTGATATTATTGTTGTCAACATTCCTGAAGTATATGGTCTGTTTTTTAGTAGAGATTGGTTAGAATAGTTACATAGCTATTTTTCTACAGACTGGTCTCATTTATGGTTTCTAGAAAATGGACAACCCAACAAGATCAGAATAAACAGGGAACATTACCTCAAGTTCACTATGACAGATCTAAATGACCCAAATGAGCCTTTTATTATTGCTACAAATTCGATTGAGACACAGTGAATGAATACATTTTTTGGTAATTTTATGACTGAGATTTCCTCTATCACCAACCCAGAACAACAATTCGAAGTAACAACCTATACTCAAGAAACAACTTTTCCAAGTGCACCGAACATTGCTAATGACGAACAAATCTGGTCCTTATATTTTGATGGATCCAAATCCCGGGAAGGGGCAGGTGTTGGTTGTGTTCTTATCGATCCCATAGGTAACAAAACATTTATTTCCTATTCATTGGATTTTGAATGTACTAACACCATAGCAGAGTACAAAGAACTTCTACAGGGACTAAGGAAGGCACTGGACATGGACGTGAAAAATTTGGTAGTATTTGGTGATTCTGAAATTGTAGTCAAATAGGTAAGAAATGTAATACATTGTTTATCACCTCACTTGAATAATTACAAAACCAAGGTATGGGGATTAATGCACAAATTTCTAGCATTCAATATAAATTGCATTCCTAGGTCGAGTAATTCAGAAGCTGATTTACTAGCTAATGTTGCTTCTAAATTGTTGTCTGCTGAAGGTCTTTCTCCTAATGCATTCTTGATCGAATTGTTATTCAGGCCATCGATTCCTAACAACATCACAAATTGGCGAATATTTGATGATGATAAACAGATTATCAATGTCTTACATATGGAAGATACCTTCCAAGATGCAGTGATCGATGAAAGCACTCATGACGAAAACCTACAAGATTTCACAGTAATATTTGATCCTCGATCTGAAGAATCATCATCCGAGATGGTAAACTCTATCCCCAAATCTTTTGTTAGATTAGAGAAATTTTATGACCTACATGAAAAGTTTAGAGGGGTAGCTAATTGTAAAACAAACAGTTCCTCATTGCTACATGAAACTGTAAATTTAGGAACACAAGATCATCCCCAATATATCAATCTAGGAAAGGGGTGTTCTGAACAAGAAAGGTATTCTTTTATAAAAAATTTCAAAGAATTTAAAGATGTATTTTCTTGGATGTATGACGATTTAAATACTTTTGACCCAAACATAATACAACACGTAATTCCTATGAAACCCCAAACTCAACCTTTCCAACAAAAATTGAGGAAAATGCATCCTAAATTGGAACCCTCCGTAAAAAAGGAACTGAATAAATTACTCACTGAAAAGATCATTTTTCCAGTTAGGCATACTCAATGGGTATCTAACTTAGTCCCTATAAGTAAGAAGAGTGGATAAATTCGACTTTGTGTCTATTTTCGAAATTTAAACGGAGCCTTTGATAAAGACAATTACCTTGTTCCTCCAATGGAACAAATTCTGCGACAAGTATCCGGTTATGAAATACTATCTTTATTATATGGTTTCTCAGGATATAATCGGGTCCTTATGTCTCCTTTAGATCAACTAAAAACCACTTTTCGTACCTCGGGGGGCACCTACGCCTACAAAAAAATTCCTTTCATATTGATAAATGTCAGTACCACTTTACAGAGAGCAATGGGAATTGATTTTCATGGCCTTATTAATCAGTCGGTAGTGGTCTATATGGATGATGTCACTATCTTTTCCAAAAACATGAAATACCACTTGTCTCATCTTAGGGCTTTGTTAGAACGATGTTGCATGTTCGACATTTCACTCAATCCTAAAAAGCTAGTCTTTGTAGTAGAACAAGGGAAATTGATTGGGTTTATAGTTTCTAAGGATGGAATGATAATTGACCCTAAAAGAACCCAAGCCATTGCCAACCTTCCCCCTCCTTCTTACAAAAAGGCCATGCAATCCTTTTTGGGTAAAATTAACTTTGTCAGATGTTTTGTTCCTAGTTTTTTTGAGATGGTCAAACCTCTACAAAATCTGATAAAAAAGGATGTGTTATACAGATGGGGATCACAAGAGAGTCAAGATTTTGATTCTATCATAAAATCTATAATCGAGGCACCTTCCTTGATGATCGCTGATTTTTCTCAAGATTTTACATTATATACTTTTGCATCTAACAGATCTTATGCCGATGTACTTATGTAGAAAATTACTGAAAGCAATGAGATACCCATCTCATTTATGAGCTCTACCTTTAAAGAAGAAGTACTAAATTACCCCATGGTAGATTAGCAGGCATACACTATTTTTAAAGATGTTAAACATTTTAGGTCTTACCTGTTAAAATCTAGGACAAAATTTATTGTTCCTGACCCTGCTGTGAAAAATCTGTTAGTGTAGAAAGAGCTCGGAGAGAAAAGGGAAAATTGGATGAAATCACTGCAGGAATATGACCTTGAAATAGTACCTGCACAAATCGTTAGAGGTCAAGGCCTTTGTAAATTGGTGGCTGATTTAGTTGAGAAATTAGAAAGTCAAATAAATACATCAACTATAACTCGACATGATGAAAAACAGATCAGTTGTACACAAACTGTGCCCAATTCATGGTATGAGAATATCAGATTTTATTTGTTGTATGGAACTGCTCCTTGTAATATTGATCCCAAAAACAGAAGAACACTTAGGCTTAAATCTGCTTCTTTCCAATTAATTAATGATACATTGTTTTGAAATAATTTTGACGGGTTTTTTCTACGTTGTTTAGAAAAAGAGGAATCCGAAAAGGTGTTGGATGAACTGCATTCCTGTGATGTTGGGGGTCATTTTTGTGGGGATACCATTTCTCACAAAGTACTAAGGGATGAATTCTATTGGCCTACCTTTTTTAAGGATTCTCACACGTTGTCTCGTAAATGTATTATCTTCCAAAAGGCTACAGGATGGGTGAAGAAATAAGATTTTCCTTTGCATCTTGTTATGGTAGACACACCTTTTCAGCAGTGGGGCCTAGACAATATAGGACCAATCAACCCACCTTCCTCACAGCAACACAAGTACATTCTCACAGCAACTGAGTATTTTACGAGATGGTTCAAAGCCTTACCATTAAAGGTAGTCAATGCAAATCAGGTAGTGTCATTTCTGAAATCCGATATTATCACTCGATTCAGAATTCCTGAATGTCTGGTTTTTGACAATGCTTCTTATTTTTCTTCCCTAGATATGAATGTTTTCTCTCTAGAAAAAGGGATTAAACTAAAGTACTTTGCCATCTATTACCCTTAAGGGAACAGTCTGGCCGAGTTAATAAATAATAATCTGATCAAGATTATAAAAAGGACAGTGTCATAAAACCACAAGAATTGGCACAATGCGTTGTACAAAGCACTTTGGGCTAATAGGGTAACTCCAAAAGCCTCCATTAGG
>SNQJ01S0018771.1:65238-77863 GCA_010110895.2 Picea sitchensis | reverse complement strand
TGTATCCATTTGGCATTGCTGAGATGTAATTTTGAGCACTTGAGCAGAAATAAAGAAGCCTCCCCCACAAAGAAACGGCACGGAGACGTAGGCAAAAGTTGTGCCGAACTCCGTTATCAACCTGCGTTCTTATGGTTTGCTGTATATTATTCATTTCAGATCTGCATATGTGTATTTGAATGTCATAACTCCTCTTCTTTCCTCATTCTTTCACTAAAAGTCTCAATGGTTAATTAATACATGCAAGTTTAAAACTCAACCATAGTCATTTAAAAGATCCTACGGATCACTTAGTATATTATTGTTGATCAGCTAGAGGTTAGTATATGTATTGCTTTCTTTTATTTAAAGTTGTTTGTATATGAATGAACAATGATTGCATAATTCAGACGTTGATTGGATTTGTCTATTTTTGTGTTATCATCACAATCATATTCATTCAATATTTATTAGTTTAATGTTTTTTAAACATTAGAAAGAGAACTATTCATATTGGATCTTGTTCAGAAACTTTATCAAACAATTATTTTCGCAAGATTTTATTTAAACCTTGTAAATTGTATATAATCATTGTATATTAACACTATTAGCTCAACATTTTTTAATCAGTATGTCGATTGCTAGAATCATAACTTTAGATTACTTTATTTCCTTTCATTGTTTTTAGGACCCTAGTTGGCTAACGAAGCCATTAAACCCATTAGGTTAGATCATACCAAATGGATTGGGTTAAATAGACAACCCCGATCCAGATCTATCCTTCCCATTGATGGTGTGTCATAAACAACCGTCAACAAATGACGCTAGAAGGAGGGATTGAAATTCATTGATGGAACATGGAGGTCGTAAGACTCTCCCAAACAATTGTTCTCTTTTCATAACAAGTAGTCGCTCAGACACTAACACTGCACTTGAACGAGATACTACCTCAAACACTACCCCTGACATTCTCCTTGAACTAGTGACACCAGTTCCTTGAGGGATTGACATCCAATAAATTGTTTGCCAATCGATCATAAGAACTCAAAGTGCTTTATCTCGAATTAGACAACCTGGTAGACAACTTAATCAACCCCTTGATTTTACAAATCTTTAAGAACAACCTCAAGACACTAGTCTTCCTAGAAACCCTTTGGGTGATAATATTACCAATCTTGTTGAAGCACTTGTCCTTGGTGCTGGAGGATCTAGTATCCGACCATGCCCGCCTAGTTCTTCTTCACCTTCTTCGGGAGGGGAATCCTTGGACAAAGTTAGTTCTTCATCTGAACCATCTCAACCTTTGACTCCACCAAATCCCACGGAAAACCAACATAATATCGCCAGACCTTGGCTTGATCAAGATGTTGTGGTTGTTCCTAGACCCTAACACCCATTGCCTAAACATCTAGAGAAATGACTACCCAAATTTGATCCAGATTCGAAGCAATCAACATAGGATCACATTGAGAAATTTATGCTAGTTGTTAGACTCCAGAGTGTTGAAAACGAATATGTCGTGTGCATATTATTCCCTTATAATTTTGAGGGGAATTCCTCAACCTGGTATTTTGCATAATATCCTCAGACCATCGTATCTTGGGATAAGTTTTAAACCTATTTTCTAGAAAAATCTGGAGATGATAAATCTCCAGAAGTCTTGGTAATGGAACTCTCTATTTTGAAGATGAACCCTAAATAAAAATTTAAAGACTTTAACCAGAGATTCCTAACACTGAAAAAAAAATATCCTCGTAGATTCTATGCCTGCAGAAAACTTGATTGTTGCATATTATACTAAGGCCCTGCATAACAACATAGCCATATGGGTTAAAAGGTCCAAAAAGAACACATTATTAGAATCCTTTGAGAAGTAATTCCTTATTGAGAAATACATTCTGAGCTTAAAAGATAATCTAAGTAGTGAGGCTGAAACAACTTCATCTTCTAAAAAGAAAATAGAAATTCTCACTAGGCCTCCTCAAGCTAAAAATCAACAAGAAACATTAGGCTTGGAGAGTTTGCAGAAACATTTCCATAAATTATCCAATCATATCATTGACTTGAAAAGATCTGTTGAGGAGGAACCTACAAGTAAAGGGGGCTTTAGACCACCTTTTAGAAAATTGTTTCCTTCAAACCGACCAAACTCGACCACAGAAGGTCTAAACTTCGAAGGTCTACAATATGCTTTGTAAACAATATTGGAAGCATGTGACAATTCTGTTTTTTCTCCTCCTGAGAATCATGATGATACAGGTGAGGAAGAGACACCTGATGAGGAAGATTCCTCCCCTCCCATTTTCGGGCACTTGTCAGACACATCTTTCAAGAAAACTTTGGAACTGTCCATCCCTAAAACACTACAAGTAGAACAAAAAACAAGCCCTCACCCGAAACAAGTAAAAATGTGGTTTCAAAATATCCAAATTAAACTGAAACAAGACAAAAACCATCTGCCCCGGTTTTAGAGTATGAATTAGTTGAATATCATAAAAAATTAAGAGAAAATATTTTAGTTTTTGAATTGCTGAAATTTCCACTTATCCTACAGAAAATGCTCCAAACCATTGTTGAAAATAATAAAAAGAATGATTTTATCAGCAAGAAATCAACAGAAACTGACTTAAACAAAGCTAAATATGTCTCACGTAAAAAGTCGTCTAAAAACCAGGATAAAAGGGACTCATCAGAAAAATTATAGGAAAATTAGATAAAACTATTTCAGGTACAACAATAAAAAATCAATAGAATTCTGTTGTTTCTGCACAAAAAAAATGTGCCTAATTTTTTATTAACTTTTGAAATTTTTACTAGGAATGTACATAACTGTATAGTTGATTCTGGCGCATCATCAAATGTGATGCCTTTGTCTGTGTGCCAAAAAATTAATGCTGAGGTAAAACCTTCTAATTTAAAGATCATTCAGTTAGATCGAACTAATGTCAAAGTTATTGGTGAACTTAAAAATGTGTTGATAATATTATCATCTAATCCCAAGGTTCACCAAGTAATTGATATTATTGTTGTCAACATTCCTGAAGTATATGGTCTATTTTTTAGTAGAGATTGGTCAAGATAGTTACATAGCTATTTTTCTATAGACTGGTCTCATTTATGGTTGCCAAAAAATGGACATCCCACCAAGATCAAAATAAACAGGGAACATTACCTCAAGTTCACTGCGACAGATCTAAATGACCCAAATGAGCCTTTTATTACTGCTACAAATTCGATTGAGACGCAGTGAATGAATACATGTTTTGGTAATTTTATGACTGAGATTTCCTCTATCACCAACCCAGAACAACCTATACTCAGGAAACAACTTTTCCAAGTGCACCGAACATTGCTAATGACGAACAAATCTGGTCCTTATATTTTGATGGATCCAAATCCCGGGAAGGGGAAGGTGTTGGTTGTGTTCTTATCGATCCCATAGGTAACAAAACATTTATTTCCTATCGATTGGAGTTTGAATGTACTAACACCATAGAAGAGTACAAAGAACTTGTGCAGGGACTAAGGAAGGTACTGGACATGGACGTGAAAAATTTGGTAATATTTGGTGATTCTGAAATCGTAGTCAAATAGGTAAGAAATGCAATACATTGTTTATCACCTCACTTGAATAATTACTAAACTGAGGTATGGGGATTACTGCACAAATTTCTAGCATTCAATATAAATTCCATTCCTAGGTCAAGTAATTCAGACGCTGATTTACTAGCTAATGTTGCTTCTAAATTGTTGTCTACTGGAGGTCTTTCTCCTAATGCATTCTTGATCGACTTGTTATTCAGACCATCGATTCCTGACAACATCACAAATTGTAGAATATTTGATGACGATCAACAGATTATCAATGTTTTACATATGGAAGATACCTTCCAAGATGCAGTGATCGATGAAAACACTCATGACGAAAACCTACGAGATTTCACAGTAATATCTGATCCTCGATCTGCAGAATCATCATCTGAGATGGTAAAATCTATCCCTAAATATTTTGTTAGATTAGAGAAATTTTATGACCTACATGAAAAGTTTAGAGGGGTAGTTAATTGTAAAACAAACAGTTCCTCATTGCTACACGAAACTGTAAATTTAGGAACACAAGATCATCCCCAATATATCAATCTAGGAAAGGGGTGTTCTAAACAAGAAAGGTATGATTTTATAAATTTGTTCAAAGAATTTAAAGATGTATTTTCTTGGATGTATGACGATTTAAATACTTTTGACCTAAACATAATACAACATGCATTTCCTATGAAACCCCAAACTCAACCTTTCCAACAAAAATTGAGGAAAATGCATCCTAAATTGGAACCCACCGTAAAAAAGGAACTAAATAAATTACTCACTGAAAAGATCATTTTTCCAGTTATGCATACTCAATGGGTATCTAACTTAGTCCCTATAAGGAAGAAGAGTGGAGAAATTTGACTTTGTGTCGATTTTCGAAATTTAAACCGAGCCTCTGATAAAGACAATTACCTTGTTCCTCCAATGGAACAAATTCTGCGACAAGTATCCGGTTATGAAATACTATCTTTATTATATGGTTTCTCAGGATATAATCGGGTCCTTATGTCTCCTTTAGATCAACTAAAAACCACTTTTCATACCTCGAGGGGCACCTACGCCTACAAAAAAATTCCTTTCATATTGATAAATGTCGGTACCACTTTACAGAGATCAATGAGCATTGATTTCCATGGCCATATTAATCAATTAGTAGTGGTCTATCTGGATGATGTCACTATCCTTTCCAAAAACATGAAATACCACTTGTCTCATCTTAGGTATTTGTTAGAACGATGTCGCAAGATCGACATTTCACTCAATCCTAAAAAAACTAGTCTTTGCAGTAGAACAAGGGAAATTGCTTGGGTTTATAGTTTCTAAGGATGGAATGATAAATGACCCTGAAAGAACCCAAGTCATTTCCAACCTTCCCCCTCCTTCTTCCAAAAAGGCCATGCAATCCTTTTTGGGTAAAATTAACTTTGTCAGATGTTTCATTCCTAGTTTTCTTGAAATGGTCAAACCTCTACAAAATCCGATAAAAAAGGATGTGTTATACAGATGGGGATCACAAGAGAGTCAAGATTTTGATTCTATCATAAAATCTATAATCGAGGCACCTTCCTTGATGATCAATGATTTTTATCAAGATTTTACATTATATACTTTTGCATCTGACAGATCTTATGTCGCTGTACTTACGTAGAAAACTACTGAAAGCAATGAGATACCCATCTCATTTATGAGCTCTACCTTTAAAGGAGAAGTACTAAATTACCCCATGGTAGATCAGCAGGCGTACGCTATTTTTAAAGATGTTAAACATTTTAGGTCTTACCTATTAAAATCTAGGACAAAATTTATTGTTCCTGACCCTGCTGTGAAAAATCTGTTAGTGTAGAAAGAGCTCAGAGAGAAAAGGGAAAATTGGATGAAATCACTGCAGGAATATGACCTCGAAATAGTACCTGCACAAATCGTTAGAGGTCAAGGCCTTTGTAAATTGGTGGCTGATTCAGTTGAGAAATTAGAAAGTCAAATAAATACATCAACTATAAATCGACATGATGAAAAACAGATCAGTTGTACACGAACTGTGCCCAATTCATGGTATGCGAATATCAGATTTTATTTGTTGTATGGAACTGGTCCTCGTAATATTGATCCCAAAAATAGAAGAGCACTTAGGCTTAAATCTGCTTCTTTCCAATTAATTAATGATACATTGTTTCGAAATAATTTTGATGGTTTTTTTCTACGTTGTTTAGAAAAAGAGGAATCCGAAAAGGTGTTGGTTGAACTGCATTCCTATGATGTCGGGGGTCATTTTTGTGGGGATACCATTTCTCACAAAGTACTAAGGGATGAATACTATTGGCCTACCTTTCTTAAGGATTCTCACACATTGTCCTGTAAATGTATTATCTTCCAAAAGGGTACAGGATGGGTGAAGAAATAAGATTTTCCTTTGCATCTTGTTATGGTAGACACACCTTTTCAGTAGTGGGGCCTAGACATTATAGGACCAATCAACCCCCCTTCCTCATAGCAGCACAAGTACATTCTCACAACAACTAAGTATTTTACGAGATGGTCCGAAGCCTTACCATTAAAGGTAGTCAATACGAATTAGGTAGTGTCATTTCTGAAATCCAATATTATCACTCGATTCATAATTCTTGAATTTCTGGTTTTTGACAATGCTTCTTATTTTTCTTCCCTAGATATGAATGTTTTCTCTCTAGAAAAATGGATTAAACTAAAGTACTCTGTCAGCTATTACCCTCAAGTGAACGGTCTGGCTGAGTCAACAAATAATAATCTAATCAAGATTATAAAAAAGGACAGTGTCATAAAACCACAAGAATTGGCACAATGCGTTGTATAAAGCACTTTGGGATAATAGGGTAACTCCAAAAGCCTCCATTGGGAATTCTCCTTTATTCCTCGTTTACGGAAGAGAAGCCATCCTTCCCCCACATGTCTTGCTTCCTTCTCTACAATTGTCGCAGAAATTTCAAGAAGAGGAATGTCCTCCTCTACAAAATCGGATAAACACTCTCTTGAAATTGGAAGAGGTAAGGACACATGCAAAACTGAAATTGGATCAGCACCAAAAAATTGTAAGGAGTTGGTTCGATACAAGTTCATCATCCAAAATAAATTTTAATGTAGGGGATTTGGTCCTCAAATGGGACAAAGTGCATGAGAATAAAGGAGAACAAAACAAGTTCCAAAACCTATGGCTAGGGCCTTTTGTCATTTCTGAAAAATTGAGTCCTAGTTATTTTCGGCTACACAACTTAGAGGGATAGACAAACACTTTCCCAGTGAATGGACAATCTCTGAAAAGGTACTTCACTTGAGAAAATCAGATCCACCCCCTTGTAAATATTTTAATTTACATTTTCTTTTTTTGATTTTGGTTCTTTTCATTTTGTGTGACTTTTTGTATTTTCTGGATGACTATGTCTGCATCATTATTCTTTATTGAAGGGAATTGGATTTTTCATTAGCAGTAATTGAAAATAGTTCAAAGCATCTGAACTCAGATAAGTTACGGTAAGTTTTTTCCAGTCATTGTTCCCGATTTGCATTGAAATCATAGGAAAACATGATTATCTTTAAAAAAATTCTAACATCATCCCTTTTTAATGAGAACAATTCATAGTGCTTTCCCATTCCAGAGATGATTTATTAACTGAAATCTTAATGTCCAAATTATGATGAAATTCATCTTAAATATCGATCCTATCATTGCCTAGTTGTTAAATCTTCAGTATCACCCTTCTCTCTTGATATCACAAAGTTTATGAAAATTCTATAAACAATTTTAGAGATTTGGAAGCACTATAATGTGTGGGAATTCTGTGTAAACCCGTCAGGATACTAAACAGGTATGTTGGTAATGGGTAAATGCACACATGGTACCAAGACAACTTCGCCAGGGTACTGAACAAGCTTTTTGGCAGTGAAGAAATGTCGGGTTCGAAGATCCTTAGGTATGTTTTGAAATCTTGATCAGATGTCAAGATTCTTTTGTCACAAATGGACAATTCTTGGATGAGATATAAGTACTAGAGTGGGTTAAATGACATCCCTGTCGAGGCTATGGATGGTTGTTGGAAGTAGTGGCCCTATCAATGGTATTGGAGTCATATGTATAAACATCGCTACCCCTGTGATCTAAACGAGATACCGGATTATAATTTTTGGACAAAACTTTACCCAATAGTATAACTATGTTATTTTTTCTGATTTTTTGTCAAAATGCTTGATCTGTCATTTAATTGTTTCTAATAATTATTGTTGAGTCATCTGTTCCCTGACATAAATTTCTGATGATGCAAAGATAACTACTTCACCCAGCGTGTTTCCATTGTTGGCAGCCAACAACTCTTGTCAAATTTATCGTGGTAAAATGTTGTCGCCAAGGGATAAAAAAAAATTGTAGTTGCCTCCTTCTCCTTACAAACTTTTCTATCTTTTTGGCTTTGAGAAGATTCATTGGACTAGTTGTGTGTAAGAGTTCATCGTTTTTTATCTATCGTTTGTTTTGTTTAATTGCATGACTGAAATCATGAAATTAGAACAAAATTTGGTTTGAGTGGTCATCATACATTTTGTGGATTTTTTCCTTTTGCAAATCGAATTACACCTAAAGGGAATCTATATTTTTTACAAACCTTAAAGTTTGTAAGACTATATTTTTCATTTATTGATCCATTACCATAACACTTGATTTATCCACCTTGGGAAATATGACTTAGTCATTTCTATCTTTGATTATATGGTTTTTACATTTGACATATGCTTGATTGCACAATTAGCAGAACATTGGGTTAATTCAAAATATGAATCCTACTCCTAGAAGTCTTATCATGATCTTGTCGTCCTGGTACAGGGCTGACATACTTACCTTCAAACATCATCCCTTCATACTGCATAGTACATGCCTACATTCATTGTTGCAAGAGGTAATTTTTGGTGTTTTGGGTTTGGTTTTCATTTCATAGAGTGGTTTTCTGTCCTGTGCATCCTCTGGTTACTACCCACTCAATGCTCCAAATGGTTGTCATGGTAGCTTCCCGAATCCTTAGGTATCGGGTTTCTCCCGATTATACATACCTTGTCCTTATTTTTGTATGTGGGAGAACACAAACCACATCTCTTTGTTTCTATGTGAACGTATCAATGGGGCCCGTGGTATGAATCGAGCACAATGGTTCACAATCCCTCCTCTCTCATGACGATGTCGTGGACGGCATTGTGGCACATGGCTAGGATGTTTTCATTAGACGGTTTGAGGGTTTCAACCTCGTTGTGGACCAATATTTCGCTCATACATTTGATGGCACTAGGGATAATATTGGGGATTTGTAGCTAGAGGTGATAGAGGGTTCCATAGAAAAAGGTACAGGACTATCCCAAGAGGGAGATTGATGGTTTAAGAACAAAAAAATCGAAGGCGTTCCTGGAATTTCCTCATGGCCTCCAGGAAATCATTTTCTTTCCCAAAAGGTACACCAATTTCTCTTTTTAAACCCTGATGGCATGGCTTGCTCTTAATGCTGAAGAAAATTATTACCTGTGAAGGTAGATATGTCCTAGTATTCTTGTATCATGTCTGCTTGCTCATGGGTTTTCTAGGTTTCAAGTTGAATGTGACTTTTTATCTGCATAAGAGCTTACAGAAAATGGCTAAGTTCTATTAGAGGTAGAAATTAAACCCACATTCAAGCCTGTTTCACCATGGCCTCATCTGAATCCTCGTGGTTTTGCATCTGTCTAAGACTGGGGATAGTTGGGGAAATTTCGTGTTTAGAAATAATTTTACCCTACCTGAAAAATGAAATAGAATCACCTCTCCATATCAATGAAAACCCCAGTCCCTGTCGATCTAACCCTACTATAAAAAACCTATATTTTAATCTATAAGAAGACCATGCGTCCACATATCAAACCTTTGTTTCTATCCAGAAGCCATCGACCAAGAAGCCATGATGCGATTTCATTCCCAGAAAGTCTTTGGAAGACGTTTTAGATGTGTTAAAAGACATGATTCCTACTGTTCCTACTCATGAGCCGATTTAGGTTGTTTAAAATGAATCAATTGTCAAGAAGAAGGGAAGGTATAAGAAATAGAGTAACCCATATGTGAATTTTACAAACAAGAGACCAGGCCGACTCATATCTAGAAATTTGAGAAATCGACAATGTGATCATCAGACCTTGATCTCTATGATAGAGGTCGATGATCATTTTTCCGAGGATGAGATCGATAATTTTATTGCTCAAAAAGATGTAGATGACCGGATTCTGGGTAAAGATATTTATATTGATGCAATACAGTTCGATTTTGTTTCTAATATCCCACCGTTCCTTAAGAGCCAAGAGGGTTCTCTGGTATACAACACGATCTGAAGAAAATTACAGAAAAGACTAAATTTCCCTCTGCAAAACAGGCTCAACCTTTGCCTACCTTAGAACCAGTTCAATGTGAAAACTGTCTTGATTGGGTTGAGAGATATTACAGGGATATCCCCTTTCTCCAAGAACAATTAAATCAAATGGTAGCGCGAAACTTGTTTCTCAAGAGGTAAAATGATGAGTTGAAAGCCTGTGTTCGATCGAACGCTCATAGGGAAAACAAGAGGATTAAGAAGGCTGGTAAAAATATTATTAAAAACTCAACAAATTTTAACACCATCATAAATTCAGACTTATCAGATCCTTCTCTATCAAATCTTTGAAATGGTAAATATTTGTTTTGATTTTTGTGATTTGATTCTGTTTGAGAAACAATAAATAGATTCACTTCTGATTTTATTTTTATTTTGAGACTAGCTACATAATCGAAAGTTTATGTAGCCAATCTGTTTAAAATTGTTTATTTCTATTATTATCTAAACTTTGATTTCATTTTATTTTTTCAGGTAAGAAGCAGCTTATGATGCTATGTTTAAGGAAAATGAATCATGGATTAAGTGTTCAGTAGCTTAGTAATTTCCCATTTTTGAAAAAACAATGTCATTAATGTAATTATTTTTTATGTTATATCTCCTACATGAGTATTCCTTTTGTTATTCTATTTTTGTAAAACAAACTTATTTTTAGGGATCATCCTCTATATTTTATGATAAGGGGTAGCTGATCCAATACATGTTTAAATAGATTTTGTTGATTAGTGTTGAAAGACACATTTTATGCATCACATAATGGACATATAATTTTGGAAGTGATATGGGAAAGCAATTTGTTGTTGGATTTAGACCTATGTAAACTATGCAATGCTTGTTTCATTGTATTCTCCTATTACTTCTATGTTATGAGATGTTGTTTATGTTGATTTAGCTTTAGTCTTTTCTTCACACAATATTTCATATCGTTGATTATCTAAATGTTTTTCATGGTCTGTTGGTCTAGTTTGTATCTGTGATCGGTCAATTATTTAGTTATTTTTTAGTTCACTTATGATATTAAATGGTTGATAACATCAATGCCCAGGATTGAGATTTCTTATATCCTCAGCTATTGGTTATATTGAGGTCACATGATATTTAATTAGTTATCTTTTTGCTGTTACAAATTCACTCCAAAGCATGAAACACTTCCTTGAATTTCTTCAAGAAGTATTACGATTGTTTATGTCATAGGTTTCCACTTAATATAGGACAAACAAGATCTCACACAACACAAAGAGATGAACTTAGTATATTATTGTTGATCAACTAGAGCTTAGTAGATGTATTGTTTTCTTTTATTTAAAGTTGTTTGTATATGAATGAACAATGATTGCATAATTCAGACGTTGATTGGCTCTGTCTATTTTTGTGTTATCATCACAATCATATTCATTAAATATTTATTAGTTTAATGTTTCTTAAACATTAGAAAGAGAACTATTCATATTTGATCTTGTTCAAAAACTTTATCAAATAATTATTTTCGCAAGATTTTATTTAAACCTTGTAAATTGTATATACTCATTGTATATTAACACTATTAGCTCAACATTTTGTAATCAGTATGTCGATTGTTAGAATTATAAATTTAGATTAATTTATTTCCTTTCATTGTTTTTAAGACCCTAGTTGGATAACAGAGCCATTAAACCCGTCAGTATAGATCATACCAAACAGCTTGGGCTAAATAGACAACCTCGATATGGATCTATCCTTCCCGTTGATGGTGTGTCATAAACACCTGTCAACAGAATGCTACTCAATCATGTATAAGCAACCAATATACTATAGCAATCATATTAGTACTGAATCATAAGAGTTCTTCTCACTCTATCAACCAACACAAACCAAATCACAATAACCATACCAAGAATTCCTTAAGCATTCACCATACAACAAGCAAGAGTATACATCAACACAACAATGTAACCATACCAAAGTTTCTATGGCAGATCTGAGCCCATAGAATGAATATCTGGAACCTACTTCAATCTTCAAGAGCTTGGCACTAGCTCACACACAAGTCTTCATGACTTCATCCACTGTATGCACTCTATCCTCATTCAGCGCGCATATGTATGCGCTCTGACTCATTGCAACCTGCGTATACCTTAGAAACTAGGGTTTTTGAACTTCTGAAACTTTTGTCGTTATGATCTCAGACTTACCGAAACTTTGATGCATTAATGAGATCCTCTAGACAATCTCTCTCTTAGAATAGATCTTCAATACATGCTCAAGAGATGATATGCACAAGAGACCCTTGCCTCTTATTTATACTTTCCAAATAGCTTCCTTAGAAGCATCTTCTAGATCACTTAACCCATTTTCCTCATTTTAGGGTTAACCTACTTTTAACCACTTTCAATAATTAGAATGTTCTCCATTACTTTATTATTTAAATAATCCTCCTTGACTTTGTCACTTCACTTTATCATTTAAATAATCCTCCTTGACTTTGTCACTTCACTTTATTATTTAAATAATCCTTCTTGAGTGTGTCACTTCACTTTATCATTTAAATAATAATTTCTTCTTTGCAAGCTCTTTGACTTCTTTGACCTTTTGGGGCTTCAAGCCAACATATGAGGGTCCTCCAACTTCGTAAGGCCATAACTCTCAAACCGTGAGGAGTTATGTGATGTTCCACA
>SNQJ01S0018771.1:11252-60128 GCA_010110895.2 Picea sitchensis | reverse complement strand
GGTTTCACATCCCCAACTTCCTCCAAGAATCTGGCCTCCAAAAATGCCCAATATCCCCCAAAAATGGAAGAAATCCATTAAAAATAGGCATAATAATAATAATAAAACCAAATTTTTAACAGCAAAACCCACTTTGTATAGTTTATTAGGTGCTAGGCCCCCAAATCCGTGCGCACACCCTTTTTTGTGGTCGTGTGGGCTATTTTTGGCTAAGCGCGAGCCCATAGGCTACGCGCTAGCCCTTATATCTCGTACCAGCTCCCGGTTCCTTGGACGATTCATATGGCCATGAGCTAAGCGTTTTACAACCTCCTGCACCCTCATCCGTGCAGCTCCGGGTCCTGTGGCTATAGCATGTGCCCGCGCGTTTTATGTGGTAGAGCCCCGGGTCGTGTGGCATGTCCACCGGACCAAACGCTACAACAACTTGCACGTATTATGTTGGGTATTGGTTACATGTAGCAGTTCGGCGCCGAGGGTTGGGGCTAGGCCCCAGCCCTTTTCCCAACGGTTTTAAACAATATACAATTCAAATAAAATTTTGGCCGATAACCAAACAAGTCCTAACCATAGAGCGAGCGGTTAGCCCGACTCAGTCAGTTCACAACCGGAGGATAGGTCACCGGTTCGATCCCCGTGCATGCCAACCAAAATTTTAACATTGAAACCAACAACCAATAATGGGGTGCCACGTGGAAGCCCTTGAGTGGGCCACGTGGCACCCTTACCAACCAATCAGAGCATGCCACGTGTCAACTTGTGATTCGCCCACGTCAAATTGCCGTACGCCACCTGTCAGTCTGTCGTACTGCCACGTCGACCTGCTGCGTCAGCCTGTCGTACACCCTGTCAACCTGCCACATCATCCGTTGATGTCAGCCTGCCACGTGTCACCCTGTCAGTGGTGACATGTGTCACCTCCGTACTGGTCCAACTGTACCTCCAAACAACCAAATCCGCCTGACACGTGTCGCCTCCTGGTGATGCCATGTGTCATCATCCCAGGCTGCCACATGTCACAATATGATACCGCCATGTCATCTATATGGACATGCCACGTCAGTTGTACGGACATGCCACGTGGACTGTATGGACTGCACAGTCATCCCCTTTTTTGCCTGTTTGACTTTTCGGACAGAACGCGATATCTTCTCCATACGGACTTTGTTTGACAAAGTAAATATACCACCGGAATCAAGAAGACGAGACGGACGCAATGGCATAGGTTTCATTTCATTCCGAGCACTTTCATTTTTGAGCATTTTTCAGGCCCTATCAGGCTTCTGGATCCGATTTCGGATCACTAAGTGCGTCTATCTGTGTTGTGTGAGCTCCTATTTGTCCTATATTAAGTGGAAACCTATGACATAAACAATTGTAATACTTCCTGAAGAAATTCAAGGAAGTGTTTCGTGCTTTGGAGTGAATTTGTAACAACATAAAGATAACTAATTAAATAACATGTGACCTCAAGATAACCAATAGTTGAGGATGAAATACATATCAATCTTGGGAATTGATGTTATCAACCATTTAATATCATAAGTAAACTCAAAAATAACTAAATAATTGATCAATCACAGATACAAACTAGACCAACAGACCATGAACAACATTTAGATAATCAATGATATGAAATATTGTGTGAAGACAAGACTAAAGCTAAATCAACAAAAATAGCATGTCATAACATAGAAGTAATAGGAGAATACAATGAAACAAGCATTGCACAATTTACATAGGTCTAAAGCCAACAACAAACTGCTTTCCCATATCACTTCCAAAATTATATGTCCATTCTCTGATCCAGAAAATGTGCCTTTCAACACTAAGCAACAAAATCTATTTAAACATGTCTTGGATCAGCTACCCCTTATCATACAAGATAGAGGATGATCCCTGAAAATAAGTTTGTTTTACAAAAATAGAATAACAAAAGGAATACTCCTATAGGAGTCCTTACATAAAAAATAATTACATTAATAACATTGTTTTTTAAAAAATGGGAAATTACTAAGCTATTGAATGCTTAATCCATGATTTCTTTTCCTTAAACATAACATCATAAGTTGTTTCTTACCTGAAAAAATAAAACGAAATAAAATTTTAGATAATAATAGAAATTAATAATTTTAAATAGACTGGCTACAGAATCTTTCAATTCTATAGCTAGTCTCAAAATAAAAACAAAATCAGAAGGGAATCTATTTATTGTTTCTCAAACAAAATCAAAACATAAAAATAAGAAAAAATATTTACCATTTTAGAGATTTGATAGAGAAGCATCTGATAAGTCTGAATTTATGATGGTCTTAAAATTTGTTGAGTTTTTAATAATCACATTACTAGCCTGCTTAATCCTTGTGTTTTCCATGTGAGCGTTCGATCGAACGCGGGCTTTCAACTCATCATTTTCCCTCTCGAGCAACAAGTTCCGTGCTATCATTTGATTTAACCGTGCTTGGAGAAAGGGGATATCCCTATAATATCTCTCAACCTAATCAAGACAAGTTTCACAATGAACTGGTTGTAAGGTAGGCAGAGGTTGAGCCTGTTTTGCAGAGGGAAATTTAGTATCTTCTATAATTTTCTTCAAATCGTGTTGTATATCAGAGAAACCCTCTTGGTTCTTAAGGAATGGTGGGAGATTAGAAACAAAATCGAACTATATTTCATCAATATCAATATCATTACCTAGAATCCAATCATCTCAATATTTTTGAGCAATACAATTATTCATCTCATCCTCGAAAAAATGATCATCGAACTCGATCACAGGGATCGAGGTTTGATGATCATGCTGTCAAATTATCAAATTTCTAGATATGAGTCGGCTTGGTATATTGTTTGTAAAATTCACATCTGGGTTACTCTGTTTCTTATACCTTCCCATCTTCTTGACAATTTTTTCGTTTAAAATAGCCTAAATCGACTCATGAGTTGGAACAGTAGGAATCATGTCTTTTAACACATCTAAAACTTCTTACAAAGAGTTTATGGGAATGAAATCGTATTGTGGCTTCTGGATAGCAACATAGATTTGATATGTGGACGCATGGTATTCTTACAGATTAACACATAGGTTTTTGATAGTAGGTTTAGATTGATAGGGACTGGGGTTTTCATTGAGATGGAGAGGTGATTCTATTTCATTTTCGGGTTGGGTAAAATTATTTCTAAACAAAAAATTTCCCCAACTATCCCTAGTCTTAGACAAATGTGAAACCATGAGGATTCAAATGAGGCCATGATGAAATAGATTGATTGTGGGTTTAATTTATGCCTTTGCTAGAACTTAGGCATTTTTTGTAAGCTCCTATGCAGATAAAAAGCCACATTCAACTTGAAACCTAGAAAAACCATGATAAAGCGCACATGAGACAAGAAAACCAGGCCATATCTACCTTCACAGGTAATAAATTGCTTCATCATTAAGAGAAATCCATGCTATCAGGGTTTGAAAAGAGAAATTGGTGTACCTTTTGGGAAACAAAAATATTTCTTGGAGGGAATGAGTAAATACCATGGAATGCCTTTGATTTTGGTGTTCTTAAACCATCGATATCCCTCTTTGGATAGTTCTATAGCTTATGCAATGGAACCCTATGTCACCTCTAGTTTAAAATCCCCAATATTAGCCCTGGTGCCATCAAAAGTATGAGCGAAATCTTGGGCCACAGCGAGATTGAAACCCATAAACCATCTAATGAAAACATCCCATCCATGTGCCACAATGTCATCCACGGCATCGCCATGAGAAAGGAGGGATTGTGAACCATTGGGATCGATTCTTACCATGGGCACCATTGATACGTTCACATAGAAAAAAGAGAGAGGTGGGTTGTTTTCTCCTACATATGAAAAGAAGGACAAGGTCTATATATTCGAGAGAAACCCGATACCTAAGGATTCAGGAAGCTACCATGACAACCATTTGGAGCATTGAGTGGGTAGTAACCAGAGGATGCGTAGGATAGGAAACCACTCTGTGAAATGAAAACCAAACCCATAACACCAAAACTTACCTCTTGCAGCAATGAATGCATGCCTAATCTATGTAGTACGAAGGAATGATATTTGAAGGTAAGTATGTCAGCCATGTACCAAGACGACAAAATCGTGATACGACTGCTAGGAGTAGGATTCATATTTCAAATTAAATCAAAGTTCTGCTAGTTGTGCAATCAAGCATATGTCAAATGTAAAAATCATATAATCAAAGATAGAAATGAATAAGTCATATTTCCCAAGGTGGATAACTCAAGTGTTATGCTAATGGATCAATAAATGAAAAATATAGGCTTACAAAATTTAAGGTTTGTAAAAAATATAGATGCCCTTCAGGTGTAATCCCATTTACAAAAAGAAAAAATCCACAAAATGTATGATGACCACTCAAACCAAATTTTGTTCTAATTTCATGCTTTCAGTCATAAAATTAAACAAAAAAAAAGATAGATTAAAAATGATGAACTCTTACACACAGCTAGGCCAATGAATCTTCTCAAAGCCAAAAAGATAGAAACATTTGTAAGGAGAAGGAGGCAGCTACATAAACAATTTATCCCTTGGAGACGACATTTTACCATGATAAAATTTGACAAGAGTTGTTGGTTGCCAACACATTCATATTGTATGGTTGAGGAGAATGAGTAATTCATTGGAGAGATTGGATGTGTTGTGATTGGTTATGGGTAATATTGGACAATGAAAGACTGAAGTGAATGTGACTGGAGGTTGCAGAGGATCTGAGTTTATCTTGAAAATAAAACCCTAAGTAACTCAGAAGTGATATGCATGTTGTAGTACAGACTGGTCGTGTACATACGCGAGTTGTACTACTGGTAAGGCACATACATACGTGTGTTGCACTACCGACAGGTCGCGTACCTGTTGACATGTTGGTATCTATTGAGGATTGTTTCCTCTTCTCAGTTGGTTCTGAGTGTGTGAGCTGAGTCTTGCATTATAGAGCTGGTGCTCTTGTAGAGTTATACTCTATTCAGTTGTTGTTGATAACCCAAGGATTGTAGTCCGTAATAAAAATAAAATTTTACATACATCTTGTGTTCTTTGTGTTCCTTGTGGTGATGAATTATTGATGATATATGTTGTTGATGCATGTTCACACTTAACTGGTTATAAATGACAACAGTAAGTAATCAATAAAATGGTGATTGATAACTAAGGAGTTTTGTGTAAAGGGAAGTTTGGAAAAAAATACCTACACTGTTCACCCCCCCCCTCTCAGTGTAGTCGGTGTGTCCAACATATGTGTCACCTAAACCCACTGACATAACCCCTCCCTCAAACCCTCCCGAAGTAGAACCAGTCATTTCCCTAAATGCTCTCACTAGATTCTCTGCTCCCCAAACCCTCAAGCTAATTGGTTACATCAAGCATAGGAAGGTCATCATTGTTTTTGATAATGGAAGCACCCATAATTTTATTCATCGCCACATTGCCCAAGAAACTAATTGCTATACATTTGCAATCAATAATTTCCAAATCATGATTGCCAATGGTGGTTCCATGAAATGTGGAGGGCGTTGTGAAAATGTGCATCTCCAAATTGGTGACTACCACCTGAAATCTCATATGTTTTCTATTGACATGGGCGGTTGTGACATTGTGTTAGGTGCAGATTGGCTAAGGAATTTGGGTCCCATTCTCATGGATTTTAAGGAATTAACCATGCCATTCGACCAAGAGGGACAAAAATATAAGTTCCAAGGCATCACCATCGGTTCCCCTCAGATCATTTGTTCCCATCACATGGAAATACTGCTTAAAAAAGGTCATTTTGGCGTTATTTCCCAACTCCATGCCATACAAGCAACTAAGACACCCTCTGTGCCGCAGGACCTCCAATCCATCCTCTCTTAAAATCAAGTGGTTTTTTCCACTCCCCAAGGACTCCCTCCTTCCCATGGTGTTCATGATCATTCCATTCCTTTTGTCCGATGATGCCTTCCTCCCAATATTCGTCCCTATTGTTACCCCTCTTCCCAAAAAAATGAAATTGAGAAAATGGTTCAAGAACTACTCAACGCAGGTGTTATCCTCCCTATTACGATCCCCTACTCTTCTCATGTGGTTATGGCCCTTAAGAAATAATGTTCTTGGCACATGTGTCCTGACTTATGCGCCCTCAACAAACTCACCATTAAAGACAAATTTCCCATTCCTGTCATGGATGACCTATTGGATGAATTGAGTGGTGCCCAATTCTTTACTAAATTTGATCTTCATTCTGGATACCACCAGATCTGTATGAAAGAGGAAAACATTCCTAAAACTACCTTTAGAACTCATGAGGGCCACTATGATTTTTTGGTCATGCCTGTTGGTTTGTGTAATTCTCCCTCGAATTTCCAAAGCCTCGTGAATCATGTCTTACGTCTTTTTCTCCGTCATTTTGTCTTAGTTTTATTTAATGATATCCTCATCTATAGAAAAAAATTGGACAGACCATCTTGCTCATGTGGATCGAGTTCTCCATCTACTCTCTCAGCACCAAATTTTCCTGAAACAATCTAAATGTGATTTTGGCACCTCAGAATTCAAGTACTTGGGTCATATTTTTGGAAATTCTGGCATAAGGGTGGATCCTAAAAAGATTGAAGTTGTGCAAGACTAGCCTCACCCAAAGACTCTAAAAAGATTACGTGGATTTCTGGGTGTAACATGTTATTATCGCAAGTTTGTTAAGAATTATGGAAAGATTGTGGCACCTCTCACTGCACTCCTTAAAAATAATTCTTTCACTTGGAATTCAACAGTTCTTTTAAAAAGACGTGTCTCAGAAGATCAGATTATTCAGAGTTTGGTGTTCTGGAGAATTGGAGTGTGCTCATGTGGAATCTCATGAAGCCCTGAAGCCTGAAGTCCCGAAGCTGAAGAGCTGAAGTGGTGTGGCATGATGATGTCACCTGGGGTGATATGGACCTTTCTTGTACATGCCACGTGTCACCACCTTAATTGTTTTTCAGTTTTACTATGTGGACCCTAGAAGGTAAAGAAGTCCGGGAGTTTAGAGTTCAGGAGATTTGAGGAATGCAAGTGTAAAATCTCCCGAAGCCCTGAAGCCCGAAGTCCCGAATTGATTTGTCTTGCTGACGTTACTTGAAATGGCATGGACACATGGGATGTGTTCCATGTGTCAGAGATTTAATAACCTATCAAAGAATGTTTATGCCAATTGGAACATGACACGTGTCACCCTCCTGATTGGGCCACGTGTCTACTTCTAATATTCCACCATGTGGCACTCTTCGTGAGCATGGTTAATGGGGCCCCTAATGGTCACACTAGACGTGTGGCATCAGATCCTACATTCTGGAGACTTGGCACTCCAGAGGAACTTGGTCAACAATTGTTTAAGTATAAAGACTCCCAGAGGCCAGAGTTAATCTCCACTGTCAACCAGTATAGGGTACATGGAGATAGATTGGGTAGTCTGAAGACTTGACACTCTGGAAGAATTGAGAGTATGGAGAGTTCGGAACTCCCGAAGTCTAAGTCCCAGATTTGATCGTGGTTGTTGGTTATCAAAAGGGCACGGACTGTTGATGTGTTGGTTGTAAATTTTCCAGTCCAGAACTCTAGCAGATCTATGTAGCAGTACTTCAAAAAACCCCGAAGCCGAAGTTCCATAGAAAATATCCGTCGTTGGATGTCGAGAATTCGTGGAACATTGATCCAACTTCCTTCGCGATTTCGTCAATTTGGTGCTTTGGGGAATTGGAAGGTTGGGGATTGTGAAAACCTCCAGAGCCCGAAGCTCTGAAATTATGAAGTCGGAGGCCCAAAGTTTTGAATAAGTGCCTAGCCACATCTCGTGGTCACATGAAATGGGGGCTGAAGAAAAGGGGATAGTAACCGAAAGTGAATTGTAGAACAAAACAGGGCTCGGAGATAGAGCCGTGGGGGTTCTTGATTGACGAAAACCCATAGAAAATGGAATCTGATATTGATTTTTTTGAATTAGATTGGTTTAAGTTATTTTGGAAAATTATTAAGTCTAATAAACTAACAAAACTCGGTTGACTGGACATTTTGCAGAGTTAAGAATTTTCAGTACCAAACCAAATTGTCACATAGTGTAGAGAAATGGAGGAGGCATAAGACGCTTACAGTCTGGAGGATGAAGTTAGAGGAATGGATGTCCATTTGAGAGTTGAAGGAACAAACTCCAATGGGCATGGAGAAGAAATAGATAAAGATGTGGGCATGATGAAAATCATTAAAAATTAGCAAAAAGATGTCCAAATTCACCAAGAATATAATGAAAGGGTTAAGAAATCCAAGCGGCAAAAGGAAGACTTCAATTTGAATTTAATGTGGAGCCTAGAAAGAATTGAAAATAAGTTGGATAAGGAAAGTGGATCCAACAAATCAGGGAGCCACAGGTCCCCTGATGAGGAAAGAAGAGAAAGAAGTGGTAACAAACATCACCGGCACTCCCAAAGGCATTCCAAAAGGAGGCCACACAACAGTTCAAGTCCATATCCTACCAAAAAGTATAGGAGATATGAAGTGGATGAACTGAAGGGTGAAATGAATAAGATCAAACCTCCTACTTTTGATGGAGAGCACCAAAAATATGAAGAGGTTGAGACATGGCTACTTGGCATGAGGAAATATTTCCAATTGTATAATTATTCCTCTCATGTAGAAGGAATAATTGTAATCTATCAGCTGAAAGGAAAGGAATCCGTGTGGTGGGATCATCTTGTGCAAGTGAAACACATCAAGGAAAAGAATGTTACATGGAAGGAATTCAAGAAACATTTTGAAAAGAAGTACTTAACCAAGAGATACTATGACAAAAAGATGAAAGACTTATTTGAACTTAAATTGGGAAGCATGACTATAGATGAATATGAAAGGATATTTCTAGAGCTATTGAAGTATCTATGTTTCATTAAGGATGAGACAATAAAGATCCAAAGATATTTGAGTGGGATGCCATATTTTATCAGTGACAGAATCCAGTATGATGATCCTAAAACTATGGAAGGAACCGTAAGGAAGGAAATTTTTGTATATAATCATCATAAGGGAAAGCCTACTTTCCAAAGAGCTTGGGAAGACAAGAGGAAGTTTAATAAGGAGCAGAGGCAGAAGGGGAACAAGCCACCATTTTTCATAAATAGTCTTCAAGGACAACCAATTTTGAGGGAGCCTAGGATGGTTGAAGTAGGTGGGCAAAGGCCAAGGCAGAAACCTATGCAATGTTGGGGCTATAATGGATGTTGTTGGTTTTCTATCTGATTTTATACCTTTAACATGATTGACCCAGGGTTCAAGTGTACTGGGGTTCCAATAAATCCTCTAAAACTATTATCCCTCCTGGTAAACCAGAAGGCAACGTAGTACACAAGGTGAATTGTGGAATATCACCCAAGATATTCTTAATGTGTGACTGCAATACTTAGGTGTTTTCAGTCCAGGATTGGGTGGGGATCTGAGAAGTAGGCGTTGAAAGTTCTATTTAACTTATTAAAGAAAAATATTGTCATTCATGATTATGCATGTAATATAATCAACTCTTCCATTCATTATGCTAATATCTAGTCATAAACAGTAAAATAAACGCAAGAATTCAATAACATAACACAAGTTTTACCACGGTTCACCCCCCCTAGGCTACATCCACAAAGATATGGATATTAAGCTCTTATATTATGGAAGTTCCAAAACTACAGTGCTTCGTGCTTTACAACTCATCCTCAGTCGGGTCAAGATCTATGTCGAGGTGGACTAGATCACACCAGGATCCTCAGCCTATGATCTAACCATTGAGATATCTCATCCTTACTCCTCTATAGCTCAACAACTTACAAGCAAGTATCGGATTACAATATTGTTTCTCCAAAACTACTCGCTAAAAGTCTCTCTATCTCCGTGCCATAGAATCTCTAAACCTTACTCTAGATCTCTCTATGAGACCTAGGTATCTATATTTATATGTTTCTGTCTCATCAGCCATTACAATGTATTACAAAAATCCTAACCCTAATGTTGTTAGGTATTCCATGCATGCGCGCATGCTGCTCTTCCTTCCATCTATTACTTTCCTTGTGCATGTCTTCCTTCCCAAAATAGTCTTTCTTTCCACGTTGGCCTACTTCCAATAGGCCCCCAACACTGACATGTGGCTCATCCCGAGACACCTAAACTCTGTGTGCTTTGTTGATATCCCTAGTGATCGCTTAGAACTTCTCCATGAGATTTGTTTCTTGCGTTTGGGCCTACGCAGTCTTCTCCTTGAGTGCATCCAATGCCTGCACTACAATCTTGTCCTTGACCAACCTTGCAAATTTTACCTGGGTTTGTGCAATATATGTTTTGGCTTCCTCTGTCTGTACAATGACCTTTGTTGCTCACTCCTGGAGCGATTCCATTTGAGCCCGGTGCTCCTTTTTCTACGTCTGCACAGTTATGAGTTCTTCCTGCACTTTCTTCATGTCTTGTGCCCCTATGATGCACTCCATGATCGACATTGTCTTCTTCCTCTGCTTGAGGTCTTGGATGGTTGCACTTATCCTTTCTCCTTCCTGGTCCCACTACTAGATCTGTTGATCCTCTTCTAGCTTCATCCATATATGTGCTTCTTTCTCGAGCAAGTCATCTATCGCGTGGACTTGTCGTTCTATCACTTGTATCTACATTTTGGCCTCCTATTTCCTTTTCTCCCTCACCTACGGTGGAGTGGTATGTATGATATTCTCCTGAATATTCTACGCGGTGCTATATTCTTGTGGCACAGTCCCTGTGCTTAAATACTAGATGATGTCTACAAAATATTCATCGACGATCTAAATTGAAAATAACTCTGTGTCCGGAAAGTTGTCCTCTAAATTTGTATGTTCCTCTCCATTTGTGATCCTTGATAGGTGATCAGGTCCTGCATTTAGATGACCTAGTTTCACTATGAATTCAAAGTCAAATTCTTGAAATAGTAGTAACCATCGACATATTCTCCCCCCCAACACTAGTTTGGTGACTAGGTACTTAAGGGTTGAGTGATCTGTGAACATCTTAGAATGTTTTTCGAGTAATTAATGTCTGAAATTCTGCAGTGCATAGGCTATAGATAGGCCTTCCCTCTCTGTAGTGTAGTAGTTATGCTCTGATTCTGATAGTTTTCTGCTAGCAAATTCTATAGGATGATCCAATTCTCCTATGCCTGGCTGCACCAAAATAGCTCCAAGTTCTATGGCTAATGCATATACATTTACGTGGAAAGTCTTCTCCCAATCTGTAAATACTAGTATTGTCGCGGTGACCATTTTTTCTTTCAGTGTATCTAGACCATGTTGACAATCTTCATTCCACTGAAACTTTGTATCTTTCCTTAATAGTTTCTCCATTGGCGTAGTGATCTGCGTGTACCCTTTGATAATTTTTCTGTAGTATCCTGTGTGTCCCAATGTTTCTCTTAGTTGATAGACTTTTTTTGGCGGTGGTAGGTTAACGATTACTGCAATTTTGGCAGTGTCTACTAGTAAACCTTGCTTGCATACTATATGTCCTAATAGTATCCCAAACGGTGTTTTGAAGATACACTTCTTGATGTTTATTGATATCAGGCACTGCCTGCATCTTTATAACATTAGCTACAAGACCTCTACATGGTCTTTCAACAAACTATAGACAGTCTAATCATCCAATTATACTTCTAGACACTGGTGGATAAATTTTTTAAGCTATGACTACTCTGGAAAATATTGCTGGTGAATTATTTAGTCCAAATGACATGACTGTGTACTGGTAGGATCCCCATTCTATAGAAAAATTGGTATTGTATCTATCATCCGGTGCTATATTGATCTGATGGTAACCCGAAAATACATCAGTGAATGAATAAACTTCTTGTCATCCTACGTTCTCCAACACTTCATTTGTGAAGGGTGTAGGGAATGGTTCATATAAGCATGCATCATTCAACTTCCTCAAATCGACGCATATTCTTATCCCACCTTGT
Organism: Picea sitchensis; assembly: GCA_010110895.2. NCBI lineage: Eukaryota > Viridiplantae > Streptophyta > Pinopsida > Pinales > Pinaceae > Picea > Picea sitchensis. The sequence goes on along the minus strand of SNQJ01S0018771.1, from coordinate 48,136 downwards.
TGTTTCTCCTGAACTACCATTAGGATTATCCATTCTGATTCTTCCACAGGTTCTATGATTTCGGCTTCAAGCATTCTATTGATCTCAGCTTTAAATTTATGCTTATAGATCGGATTTAGTCTATATGGTCATTGTCTGATCAGTCTTGCCTCAGCTCTGAGTGGTATCTTCATTTCTCCTAGCTCTGTCGCTATGCCTTTCATTTCTGTAAATGTTGTGGGGAACAGTTCGTTGTACTCCCTCAGTAACTATGTTATATTTTCTACTGTCTTCTCATCCAGTAGTCTCCAATGTTGGCCATTTTGGGATTTTCCACTGTCCCAATGTTTACTTTCTTCGCCTTGTTCGACACAAAAATTACTTTAGATTATAGAGGTGTACCTTTCACTTCTCTTTCGCCTTCCGCTTCCTTGATCTGAATATCGTGTGGATCATCCTCATCTGGTGCTTCTTCCTGCACATGGTAGCATGGCAACATTTCTTTCATTGTTTGTATGTTTCGTTGTTGTTCCTCTATTATGAGTTCGAATTCTGGTTCCTTGATGAATATCACCCCTCTTATCTTCTTAAGTGTTGCATCTATGTTGGGGTTCTCATGTTCGAATGAGAAAGTGATTGTAAAATTCTGTTGTAGTACTTTCCATCTCGCAGTTCCTCTACGCAATTCTTGGTCTGTATACCATTTTGTTGGTATGCCTTCTAAGGTATGTACGAAATGATAAGGCCATTCCTTTAGGGGTGTCATTTTCCACAACACTCTACACTTCTCCAAGTGTTCCTCAAGTGCCCCCTATAAATCATACTTCTATTGTTGGTTGTTTCTATGTTATGCGCCAAACCTTATGCGCAGTAACCGCTTTAATTGGTACCAATCCTTGATTGTCTCTTTGTGTGTGCCCCACCATCTTGCAAGTGTGGCCTTGAATGCTATATCTAGTGCTATGAGTCTCTGGTTTTCTATCACTTCATCTTCATACTGTGTCAAGAATGCTTCTAGGTCATTTACCCCATGGAAATTGGGTGGTTCCCTTATCTCTATACCTACCCATCTTACTGCACGGTCTATTCTTGTGCATCTTCTTATGGAGACTTTGTGTAGCCTCTGTTTCCAATTCTCTAAATGTGTATCTGAGTTTGTTGCACATGAAGTAATTATCTTCCAACTGAGTATCCCATATGCAGTTGGGTTTATGTAATCCTCATCTCACGCAGTTTTTCTGTACCACTGGATAATTTCCTCCAACTCCAATCAAGTAGGCTCTACAAGCCTCTCCCCTTCTAATGGGTCTAATGGAGCAATGACCCTGTATTCTCCTGACTCAAATGTCATTTTGCGTGTCTTTAAATTGATTATGGCCTTGTTATCAAACTCCCAATCCAATTCGAGCAATGATGGATATGGTGTTGTGTCATCCACTATCTCTATTACTTCAAAGTCTACTTTAGTGCACACTCCATCCAGATCTATTATCACTCCTTTTAGTCTGCCAATTGGGAGAACTCTGTGTTGGTTTTCCAGTTTCAGTTGGACGGGTGAATATCCTAATGTGGGCTCTCCCATAAATTTTCATGTCTTCTTGGGTAATACATTGACTTTAGATCCTAGATCCAGTATGATATCTCCCATGTTGAAATATCCTATGTTGGCATTCATCTTGAACTCCCTATGTGTTCTTCTCCTTATATGTAGGTGATTGAATGCCTTTTGTTCTAGTTTTTTGTTTGTCTCTATGCTACATTTTTCTAATATATTTTGCACTATTTTGACAAAGGATGGATCATTCAATAGTTTTACACATGATTTCAAAAATCCTTTGATTGTACTTACTTTTCCCGGGTGCTGCATTTATTTGGTATGATCCAACGATGGAGGCATCTCATACTTTGGTACTTCCTTGTTCTGCTGCACAGTTGAAGTCGATGCAGTGTCTTGATTCATAATTTCTTGTCTAGCTTGCTTAAATGTTTCCTTCTTGTTCTATGCATCAAATTGCTTCCTTGGTTCAACATTCTTCTTCACCCACTGGTGTTGCAATGGCTCTTGTCAGATTGCGTCATTTCCTGTTTTAGCTCCTCCCTGTGTAACTATGTTGATGTTCCATCCTTCATCCCCTTCTTTGGCTGAAATCCATTGAACATTTTGGTTGGTTTGATTCCTCTTTTCCTAGATCTTCCCTAGTAACATAGGACATTATTCCGTGTCATGATACGATGCGCAACAATACATACAAGTCGCTGGTGAAAGTGGGGATTCTCTTGCATAGTGTCAGCCTAGTTGTGACAATTGTGAAATACCATCTCGTCCTTCACCTCTATAGCCAGCTCGATCTCCTCGTGGCACATTATACTGAGGTGCCTGATTGTACTACGCGGTATTGTATTGAGGTTGCACTGTGTTGTACTATGGCTGTGCGATATTATATGGTTGTTGCATAGTATTATACTACGATTGTGAAATGTTGTACGAGGTTGGTACTTGGTTAAACTGAGGTGATTTTTTCCCAGTCATAATTTATGCCTGCACCCTATATGCATCTGATGTTCTCTCTCTCATCAAGTCCATAGTTATATAGTCTTTGTCGTTGCGGCCCACTGACTTTAAAAAGTTGCAATATGAACTCTTTGGGAGTGTCTAGTACTTCTGCATCATTGGGTAGAGATATGGATCGTGGCCTAGTTTCTTACAGATTTAGCACCATAGTCCTCCTATTGGTAATGGATTTGGCATTCCTTCTGCCATGTACTGCGTGAATGTTGGACATTCATTTTTATGGTGTCCTTTTGTCCTACATGTGGTACACCAAATGAATTCTTGTTTGTCCTTAATTTTATTCTGGTTTAGCTGGAACATCAAGTTCTTCAAATCTTCCTTAAGCTCTTCGATGGCTGGATCCGTCTGTTGATATTGGTTTTCTTCCAGTTGCAGGGCTGCCTGCAAAGCCTCTTCTTGTGTCTGAAACTTATGTTGTCACAGTGGATACTTCAAGTGTGGTAGTAGTGAATTGACGAACAGGTGCCTGTGCTGCATATCTGTCATGAGGTACTTCAAATTTCCTTTCAATCGCTTGAATCTCTAATTCAATCTCCCATACAGATTCTCCTAGTTTCTATCTAATTTCTATCATCTTGTTCATGTATTGATTCTCTTAACTTGGCTTATTAAACTCATTTATCATCAATTTATTGATGTCTGAAATCATTCTAGTTGCCCCTGGGGGATTGTTTGTGGATAAACTCATATACCAATCCAGTGCATGATCCCTTAGTGTAATAACTAGTTGTGCAAGTTTAGTGTCCTTGTCTGTGATCTGTTTTGCTTCCCAGATCTTCTCACAGATAAACACGTGTTTTTTCAGGTCCTCCGATGCTTCTCCTTTGAATTCTGGTAACATGATGGTGGGATTGTGTCTGACTATCCTAAATTCTAAACTACTACCTCCATGCAATGTATACACTTGACTAGTGCTTCCTGAACTGGCTCCCCCAGTTGTTGTTCCTTGTGTAGATGTACTTCTTGTTGTCTTACTTCACCCAAATTTTGGTTGTCTAAACGGTGGTGTTCTTTTTGGTGTGTTAGTCGCACATGCGTTTATGGGTTCCACACTAACATTAATATGGATAGGATTGCTACTATCTCTTCCCTCTCTTGGAACTCTCTTCTTCCTCTCATACATTGCACGCAGGATTTCCTCAATCTGCTCCATGACCCAGAGATCCTCTACCTCTTATTGATCACTTACAAAGCCTTCCCTCGCAGCTACGACTCTCTTCTTGGTGTTCGCCTTATATTGGTAGGGTACTCCACCTCACGTCTTTCCAGCTATCTCCATGATCCACTTGACCTGGTCATATTCCATCATGATAGGGTCCAAGAGTTCCTCCTTATTTCCTTTATCCACTTCTCCTTCCATTTCTCCCCTTTCTGTCAGTGCTTCCCCCCTTCCCCCATGCATGTAGGGAAGTTTAGCTATCTTCCTCCATTGTCATTACACATTTTTTATATAGAAATATTTTTATAGAAGTATACATCAATAGAATATGCCTTCCTCAAGGTCCTTGTAGAAACTCTTTCTTTGTTGTGTTGTACGACTTCATTGTATCTACTACAAATTTTGTTATAAAGCATGCTACAATACTGTCGAGCAAAAAATCTACTACGCGAGTGAATTTTTTATTCACCTGTTGTAACTGCTCAATCTAGACAAGGGTCCACTCTAACTGTCAGATCTAGTTTGTTGCATGGTTATCCTTCAACCTCAATATCCACTCCTTCAATAAGTGTGGAAAATAATAGAAAAATACATCATGAAAATCAATAAACACGTACTTTTCAAGATATTTGTGTGGTGTTTCTCTAGGGTTTATGTTATCTTTTTGTGCGAACTCTATCTCCTTTGTCTTCAACCAGCTTTCGATCTCTAATTTTGTGGGATTCCACAGTCTCAACATTCCCTTCTAGCGACGCATTCTCACCTTCTTGTTGTCTGATTCGGTGCTCTCTTGACCCGCCTTCTACAAATCTTACCCTCTTTTAACAGATCCCATCTACTCAATCCTTATACTGTTCCAACCAGAAACATAACCATTTTTTGGTTTGCTATATGAGTTTAAACCTTTAACATGATTGACCCAGGGTTCAAGTCTACTAGGGTTCCAAAAAATCCTCTAAAACTATCTGCCCTCCTGGTAAACTAGAAGGCAATGCAGTGCACAGGGTGCACTGCATAGTCTCACCCGAGATAGTGTTAATGGGTGACTACAATACTCAGGTGTTTTCAGTCCTCGATTGGGTGGGGATCTGATAAGTAGGCGCTGAGAGTTCTATTTAACTTATTAAAGAAATATATTGTCATTCCTGATTATGCATGTAATATAATCAACTCATCCATTCGTTATGCTAATAGCTAGTCATAAACAGTAAAATAAACACAAGCATTCAATCACATAACACAATTTTTACCGTGGTTCACCCCCCCCGGGCTACATCCACAAAGATCTGGCTCTTAATCTCTTCTATTATGGTAGTTCCAAAACTACAGCGCTACGCGCTTTACAACTCATCATCGGTGGGGTCGATATCTATGCAAGGAAGACAAGATCACACCAGGATCCCCAACCTATGATCTAACCCTAGAGATCTCCCCTCCTTACTTCTATATAGCTCAAAATATTACAAAAAGGTATCGGATTACAATATTGTTTCTCCAAAACTACTCCCTAAAGGTCTCTCTATCTCTGCTTCATTGACTCTCTAAACCTGACTCTAGATATCTCTATGAGACCTAGGTATCTATATTTATATGTTTTCGGCTCATCATCCATTACAATGTATTAAAAAAATTCTAACCCTAACGTCGTTAGGTCTTCCATGAATGCATGCATGTTTCTCTTCCTTTTAGCTTTTGATTTCCTCATGCATGCCTTCCTTCCCAAAATAGCCTTTCTTTTCACTTTGTCCTGCTTCCAACAGAGGTAATAAGTATAAATATTTCCCTTACAAAAGGGACAAGATGAGAACTGTTCATAATGTTCAACAAGCAAAAATAGTGGAGGACATGGGAAGAAGAGTACCAAGAATCTATGCAGCCATGGACAACAAACAAGATGAGTTTAAATCACACATGATTGAAGTCGAAGGTATGATCAATAACCATGCCTTTACTATTTTAATTTATTCAGGGGCTAGTCATAGATATATAGATCCTAAGGTAGTGGAAAGATTTCAATTACCAGGAAGAAAGCATGGGAAATCTTGGTTGGTGAAGTTGGCTATAGGAGCCAAGAGAAAGGTTGTTAAGTTGGTTAAATCATGTCCAGTGGGCATGAATGGACTGAGTACCAAGGCATATTTGAACATATTTCCTTTGGTATCATATGATTGCCTAATTGGTATAGATTGGTTGGACCAATACCATGCCATATTAGACTATCATAACAAGGCATTCACTTGCTTGAATGAGGAAGGAAATCAAAGAATAGTCTAAGGAATTCCCAGGGCAGTTACCGTCCGAGAAATCACGGCAATGCAGCTAAAGAAGTGTTACAAGAAGGGATGTCAAATATTTGCAGCCCATATGGATGAAGCACCTAAGGATAAGGTGCCAAAATTGGAGGATCATTCAGTCCTGAAATATTTTGACGATGTTTTCAAGGATATACCAGGGCTACCCCCAAAGAGAGATATTGATTTCTCTATAAATTTGGTGTATGGGGCAGCTCCAGTATCAAAGACTCCCTACCGGATGAGCACACCGGAACTGAAAGAACTGAAAATGCAACTTGAAGAAATTTTAAAGAAGGGGTACATACGCCCAAGTGTGTCACCTTGGGGTTCCCCATTGTTATTTGTGAAAAATAAAGATGGGACCTTGAGATTGTGCATTAACTTCAGGTAGTTAAATAAAGTAACTATAAAAAACAAGTATCCTCTACCAAGGGTTGATGATCTCTTCGAACAGTTGAAGGATGCAAGGATATTTTCAAAAATAGATCTCAGGTTAGTATACCATCAGGTAAGGATTAAAGACGAATACATCATCAAGACCACCTTTGGGACAAGGTATGGTCATTATGAGTTCACAGTGGTGCCATTTGGGTTATCTAATGCACCTGTTGTTCTCATGTGCTTAATGAATGGTGTTTTTTGAGAATATTTAGAAAATTTTGTCATTGTATTTTTGGATGAAATCCTTGTATATTGAAAGACAAAAGAGGAGCACAAGAAACACTTAAGGATGGTGTTATAGGTGCTAAGAGAGCACCAACTATTTTCTAAATTGATAAAGTGCTTATTTTTCCAAAATTGAATCCACTATTTGGGGAATATAATATCTGAAGAGGGAATAGCAGTAGACCTCGAAAAGGTTGAAGCCATTAAAGGGTGAAAAACACCTAACAATGTGACATAATTCATATCCTTCATGGGTCTAGCTGGCTACTACAAGAGATTCATTGTAGGATTCTAGAGGATTTCACACTCAATCTCTTCCTTACAAAGAAAAGGGGTAAAATTTCAATGGACAAAAGAATGTGAAAAGATCTTCCAACAATTGAAGAAGTTGTTAACCAGTGCTCCAATTCTGAAGATTGCAGATCTGGATGAAGAATTCATGGTTTGCATAGATACATGCAAAGAAGGACTAGGTGGAGTCCTCAACCATAGTGGGTTTGTGATATGTTTTGAATCCAGGAAATTGAAAGAGCACGAAAGGATCTACTCCACTCACGATTTGGAGTTGGCATCCATAGTACATGCTTTAAATAAATGGAGACACTACCTCATGGGAAAGAGGTTTGAGCTATGGAAAGACCATAATGGTCTAAAATATTTGTTTGATCAGCCTACTTTAAATTCCAGGCAGAGCCGATGGTTGGGATTCCTCTGTGAATATGACTTTGATATCAAGCACATCAAAGGAAAGGAGAACAAAGTGGTTGATGCACTCAGCAGGAGAGTGCATGAACTACATGCTACAACCATAGGCATGTATCAAACCGATCTTAAAGATATAATTTTGGAAGATGCAAAAGCATATACGCAGTCCATGGAAATGGTAACAAAGTTACAACAAGGTAAGATGCTACATAAAATAGAAGATTATAGATTGGAAGTTGATGGAATACTCCTGTACATGAACATAATTTGTGTACCTAGTTCTCATGAATTGAGGAATATGATATTGAAAGAGACGCATAATGTGCCTTATGATGGGCACCATGGATATCAAAAAATAGTGGCAACAATCAAGAGCCATTACTATTGGTCGGGAATAAAGAAATAAATTGTAGAGTACATCGCCAAATGTATAGAGTGTCAAAGGGTCAAAGCTTAGCATAAACACTCAGCTGGGTTGCTACAACCATTACCCATTTTTGAGTGGAAGTGGGAAGTGGTGAAAATGGATTTCATCACAAGATTACCCAGAACAAACAAGCAACATGATTTTATCATGGTGGTAGTGGATAAGCTTACGAAGGCTACCCATTTTATTCCATTGAAGTAGCACGATTACACGGTATTCCCAAGACAATTGTGTCAAACAAAGACCCAAAATTTACCTCAAAGTTTTGGAGAGGATTATTCAAGGGGTTCAGAATGAGCCTAAACTTCATCACAACCTATCATCTTGAGTCTGATGGGAAAACATAAAGAGTAAATCAAGTGATCTAAGATATATTAAGAATGTATGTGATGGACAAACCATCTAGATGGGAAGACTACCTACACTTGGTAGAGTTTTCTTACAACAATGGGTACCAAAAATCATTGAAAATGAGCCCATTTGAGGCACTTTATGGAAGAAAGTGCAACACACCAATAAGTTGGGACAACCCAACTGATAGAGAAATAATTGGGCCAGATTTGCTCAGGGAAATGGAAGAGAAATTGTTAAATATAAAGCATAATTTGAAGGATTCCGAAGACAGGAAGAAAATCTATTCTGAAAAAGGAAGAACCCACAAGGATATTAAAGTGGGTGATCATGTTTTCTTGAAGGTGAAATCCAACATAAGTTCCCTGAAGCTGGAAAACTGTTCCAAGTTGGCATTCAGATTTTGTGGACCGTTTGAAATTCTAGAAAGGATTGGACCAGTAGCTTATATGATTGCATTTCCTACATGCATGACTATTCATAACATATTTAATGTCTCATTTCTCAAGAAATATATACCTGATGCTAATCATGTGATTGATTGGAATGTGATTCAGGTGGAGCAATAGGGCGCTTTACAAGTGCATCTAGTGTGCATACTGGACCGGAAAATCAAGCATCTCAGGAATTGAGCCATAAGGCTTGTAAAGGTCTAGTAGACCTGGTACAGTCCTGAGGACACAACATGGGAGAACGAATATGATATGCAGGCAGAATACCTGCATATTTTTTAATATTTTGAAAATTTTGTTGATGTTGTGTAAACGAGTTTCACTGAGGACAATGAAAAAATAAGAGGGGATTGTAATATCCCAAGGTTGAGCCCTAGTTGTAATTATGAATGTAACATGTTTTGTAGTTTGGTGAGCCAAGTATTTATAAGTTGGTAGGCTTATGTGCTTATTAGACTAGAGAGCCTAGATGTTAAAGGCCATGAGCATGTTTTGTACATGTAAATATTCATATTATTAATATAACAACATCGTTGTGTGTAGACCGACCACGAAGAAAGATTTATGGGGGAATAAGATCCATTAGGCTAGGTAAGGGAAGGGGGATGAGAGGCTATGAGAAAGGGGATAATCTTGAGGGATTAATCCAAGGGAATATTAAAATGCATTTCCTGAAAATACTAAAGTTGGAAAATAAACCTTGTTATCCTAAGTTACTTTGGGGAAAGGAACGAACTCCAAGTGGAGAGGGATGAGCTCCCAAGAGAGCCATGTGCCAAATTAGGCGCATGCAGTTTTATGTGTAAAAATCCATCATTTTGGGGGTTTTCTCACCATTCTTTCCATGCTCCCCACTCACGCATGCACTAGGACTGAACATTCACGCAACCAACCTTTTTCATCCTTCGTTCACCTTTGCAACCTCTGAGTATGCACACACCTCTGAGCATGCACACACGCACCTCTGAGCATGCACACACCTCTGGAGCTTGTAGGCATTGAGCCATATCCTGTGCATTTCTAGAATGACCAACATACATGTACCTTAGCTAAATTTTGAAGGGTTTTCACCTGAGCCTACTACTGGTTATCTGAGAGCAAGAGTGAAGAAGTGGGTTGTTAGGACTGTGGATAGAAGAAGTAGGTTGTCATGCCTATGAGAAACTCTCTCTAGGTGAGAAAGTGTGATGAGGAAGTGATTTCTCCTAGAGGGAGTCCAGTAGTAGCTACAGAGCTCTGATAATTCCTGATTCGGCCTGTCGCTAAAGCCCCAGAAAGGGAGGTGAAGCATTCAATGGAATGTGGGAGAGTGAAGGTGTATACTCTTGGGGTGGGACAGGAATGTGGGGAATGAGAGTCTGTGAGTTGTGGGCGTAAGTGGCTCTTTGGAGGAAATTCTTCCCGTTGTTCTGTGCAACTTCCTGTTGTCCCTTCCTAACCTAGGTATCCCTTTCCCAATGGAGTTTAGTCCTAGCTCGGGGGTGACCCACTGCAGAGAGTGATGAAAAACGTGGTCTAAGGATGGGAGTTTTGTGGAAGGTCTGCATGCATTTGGTGTACTTCAATTAAGATATAAGTATCATTTATGTGCTTAATGGTTAAATGATGTATTTTAGTGCATGTCTGTGATTCTTGTAATAATATCATGTGTTTTGTTGCATGCATGTTTCCATGTTATCCCTTTTTATTTCTGTTAATTTTCTATGTGATTTATTCCACAAAAGAGCTATGTCTGCCATTTCCCAACAAGTCTATGTCTAGGCATGGAAAATTTTAATTACCTATAAAAGAGCTTGAGACCACACGTGTCTGAGGTAACGTGCTCCGAGCCTGTTGGTGGCTCGGCTGGGGGATGTTACAAAATGGTATCAGAGAAGAAAAGAAAAGATACAGTTGATTAGGTAGAGTTACCCAACAGAGGTTGATGGTCGGGGACGTTACATCAATAGAAGCAGTAATGCCCATCCTTGTAACTACATTTCAATGGGTGCAAGAAGTTGTGGAAAAACAAATCATTTTTTCAGTAGTTGTATCACAAGTGGTTATTCATATAGGAGATCCACAAATTGTCCCAACTAAAGAGGAATACACAACCTCTGAGGTACCAAACATATCCCTATTTCTAAATAATAAACAAACCACCTTTCAGGACCACAATTCATGGCTATGTTTTCTAAAGTTGGACATGAACAATTTTGATGGGTCAAATACTTCAGGGATGGATACCCAAATGGAACACTATTTCTGCCCCCACAGAATTACTAATTACCTACACAAACCACATGTGGGGATCTTATATTTGGATGTTGAACATTGGCACTGGTGGAAATGATATTAGAAAGATTTTGAAGGCTACATTGCATGGACCCAGTTTGTGCAGATACTTTCTACTTGTTTTGAGCGCGACACTCACCATTTGGGATGCCTAAAACAAATATGCCAAATAGGTGCAATTATGGAATATAACACCACATTTGAGCAATTGGTTATTTGAATAGAGGGCCAATCTGATTTATTTTTTAAAGAATGTTTCATCAATGGTCTCAAGGATGAAATTAAAGCACATGTCATTATGCAACACACACAAACATGGTTGGAAGCTTGTGATAGAGACAAAGAAGATGAGATAGTGATCTATGCACAACTCAAGAGACCTTTATTCAACAATTGCCTTGACCCCCCAATGGAAACTACTCCTAGCCCATATAGCTCACAGTCAATATTTGATCCAGGTGGATATCCATCACCACCCACCTATTCCAACTAGCTCACTTTGGCAGTTTTAGTTTGTCATTTTTGTTACTAGTTTTTGAGTCCCAAACTTCTGACGATGTTTTGAGGCCCTAAACAATGTTTTTAGGGATCTCCATAGTCATATTATAAACTAAGTTAGAGTCTGATGACAACATGTGTATTCCTCGGTTATACCTTTCCAAGGAGATATTGTGTACTCCAAACGAATATTGTATGCCAAAGTTACGCCCCCAGGAAGTTGATACACCAAACTACCCAAAACAAGGTCCACAAAAATGTTGGCTTTTCATCTTCTGGGGTTTGGGTTTTGGATTTTATTTATGTTAAAAAGGCCTTTAAAGCCTCATTGTAAATCATCTGATTGCGAATGCGAGTACCTGTCACATGTCTTCTCAGAGATAAGCTACCACCATTCTAGCGAGTCTTTCACTCTGTATTTTTACAATCTTTGTACATTTTCGCTCATTAATAGAAATTGTGTATTAATGTATCTCTGTGTTTATGGTTGCATCTCTGATATATTTATGTTATATTGTTGGATATCTGATACATCTCTGTACATTTATTTTTTATATCTCCTCTCTCATTTCGTGCCGAAAATAATCTGGAACAGTGGTATCAGAGAAGGTTGTTCTTGATTGTTTTTTCAGTGCATGTCCCTGACGAGGTCCGAGTACAACAAGTTGGGTCTCGAGCTTGTCTCTCTTGAGGAAAATCTCTCTCACACACACAATAATCCCTCAATGGAGGAAGAAAATAAAAATGATAGAGAAAATGATTCTATCAATCTGTTGCTTGAGCAAGCTCTCATGCTACAGAGGGACAAAATGATGGAGAATTTTTCCCACATCCTTCAACGTCTGTCGATAAAAACAGGTGCATCTTCATCAAGAAACTACTTTGGAGGCACCTCTCCTTTCAAGGTAGAAGTTAATTTTGATATTCCCATATTTGAAGGAAAGATAGATGCAGATGCCCTAGAAAAATGGTTAAATATGCTAGAAGGTTATTTCTCTGTTCATAATTTCTCCGATAGGGAAAAGATCACCTTCACACTCCTTAAGGATCTCCCCCATGTCAAACATTGGTGGGAAAATTACTGGGAGAAAATTTCCATGGAGGAGTCTGGAATATATGGGGTTGAGCCCACTTGGGATTTTTTGTGTGGATGTGGTAAAGGAATAATATTACCCTGTTGGAAAATATGAGGACCAATACATGCGATGGACCACACTGCGGCAAGAGAGGGGCCAAGTAGTTTCGGATTTCACCAATACGTGCCATACCTTGTGCACCAATATGGGTATCAAAGACTCTGAGTGACATTTGGTTCTAAAATACCGTGAGGTAGTACATAGATAGATCCAAACTGAAATGGATTTTCTGGACATCTCAATACTCGGTGCTACTTATCGATATGATGTTAAAATTGAGAAGAAATTTAAGCACCAAAACAAGCGGGATTTTGGATATGGAAATCCACAACAACTGATCCAGGTGGATATCGGTGTCCACCCACCTCTTCCAACTGGCTCAAAACAATTTTCTGATAATTTTTGCAATTTACTATATTTAGGAGTTTTTAACTTCTGGGGCCGTTTTGAGGGCCTAAATGAAGGTTTTTCGGGTTCGAGCTTATCAATGATACCCAAAGGATTTAATTGAGACCCAAAAATCAATATCCTCTACGATACCTTTCCAACGAGATATCATGTGCCCCACATGGAGATCGTATGCCAAAGGTACGCCCCCGAGAAGTTGATGCACCAAACTACCCAAAACGGGGTCCACAAAACTATTGTCTTTTCACCTTCTGGGGTTAGGGTTTTGGATTTTATTTATGATAAAAAGGACTTTGGAGCCTTGTTGTAAAATCAACTTCTTGCAAATGCAAATAGCAAACACATATCTTCTCATAGATAATATGCCACCATTCTAACGAGTCTTTCACTTTGTGTTTTTACAGTCTTTGGACATATTCACTCATTAATAGAAAAATGTGTATTACTGTATCTCTATGTTTATGGTTTCATCTCTGATACATTTATGTTATATTATTGGATATCCGAGATATATATGTACATTTATTTATTATATCTCCGCTCTCATTTCATGCCGAAAATAATCCGGTTCAACAACAAAAGTATGATAAAGACGACCCTAACAAATAGTCTCCCAAAAACTAGTACAAGCCAAACGAAAAGAAGGGTCATGAAAAGGAGAAGAAGGACACCATAAAATGGTGTTATTTCCACAAAATCCCCTAGCATGACACCAATGAATGTCGCTCAAAACAGTCATTGGTGGTTGAGATCGAAGAGAAGGAGTTGAACCTTGATTCAGAGTATGATTCAGAAAATACTGATAGAAAACAGATCATCGACGTAGACCCCAATGCTATTGTCATGACCACAACAATTCAACGAGAAGAACCAACAGATCCTAAAGAAGGGGAGCACCTTTTTCATTCAAAAATGTGGGTGAAGGGAACCCCGCTGCATTTTATTGTTGATCGCGGAAGCCAGAAGAACCTCATCTCAACATAGGTCATCAAACAGTTAGGATTGTCTACAAAACCACACCTGCAACCATACAACAATGGGTGGCTTCACTAGGAATGAGATATTCATGTCAACCAGTAGTTTTGATCGTCATACGACATCCAATCCTTCAAGGATGAGGAACTATGTGATGTTTTCATGTTGGATGTATGTGATGTTCTCTTGGGCCAGCCATATATGTGGAAGCACCATGCCATTTATGAGTCTCGACCTCGTAGTGTCATTGTTACTATGAGGAATCATCTCTAAATAATACCAGAGGTAATTTCGACTATTGTACCACATAAAAATTTCTACAAGGTAGTATCTCATACTACAAAATTCGGCTTCTTCACAATCTATTCAAAAGATTAACAGAAGGATACTGCAACCACTACAACCTCGGCCCAAGCACCTTCTATCCAACATAAGCGGGTCGAAAAGACTGCAACAAAGAACAAAAAATCCTTTTTCAAACAGACATCTTTGGTTGAACAGATTCAACCTCGCCAGCAACAGGTTCATGACAGCCTTCCATAAACCAAGCAGCATGACATCTTCAACAAGGCAAGCAAAACACCAAGATTCATTTACAACAATCACTTTCCCCTCTCCCCCAGGAACTCAAATCAATGGAGCCCATTGATTCCTAAGGAGGGAGGATTGATCCAGGTGGATATCGTTGGCCACCCACCTATTCCAATTGGCTCATTTTGGCAGTTTTAGTTTGGTAGTTTTGTTCCTAGTTTTCGAGTCCCAAAATTCTAGGGTTGTTTTGAGGCCCTAAACAACATTTTTAGGGCTCACCACAGGTACACTATAAATAGAGTTAGACTCTGATGACAACAAGTGTATTCCTTGGGAAGACCTTTCTAACAAGCTATCATGTGACCCAAATGGAGATCGTATGTGAAAGTTACGCCCCCGGGAAGTTGATACACCAAACTACCCAAAACGGGGTCCACAAAACTATTGGCTTTTCATCTTCCAGGGTTAGGGTTTTGGATTTTATTTATGTTAAAAATTCCTTTAGATCCTCATTGTAAATCATCTGATTGTGAATGCGAGTATCTGTCACATGTTTTCTCAGAGATAAGCTACCACCATTCTAGCGAGTCTTTCACTCTGTATTTTTACACTCTTTGTACATTTTCGCTCATTAATAGAAATTGTGTATTACTGTATCTATGTGTTTATGGTTGAATCTTTGATATATTTATGTTGTATTTTTGGATATACGATACATATTTGTACTTTTTTTATTATATCTCCACTCTCATTTCGTTCCAAAAATAATCTGGATCAGTGGTATCAGAGCAAGCTGCTCTTGATCATTTTTTTAGTGCATGTCCCCAACGAGGCCCGAGTATAGAAAGTTGGGTATCGACCTTGTCTGTCTTGAGGAAAATCACTCTCACAAACCCACTAATCCCTCAATGGTGAAAGAAAAGAAAAAGAACAAAGCAGACGATTTTATCAATCTATTGCTTGAGGAAGCTCTCACACGACAGAGGGACGAAATGATGGAGAATTTTTCCCACATCCTTGAATGCCTGCTGATAACAACAGGCGCGTCTTCATCAAGAGACCACTTTGGAGGCACCTCACCTTTCAAGGTACAAGTTAATTTTAATATTCCCATATTTGAAGGACAGATAGATGCGAATTCCCTAGAAAAATGATTAAATATTCTAAAAGGTTATTTCTTTGTTCATAATTTCTCCAACAAGGAAAAGGTCACCTTCGCAATCCTTAAGGCTCTCCCCCATGTCAAACATTGGTGGGAAAATTACTAGGAGAAACTTTCCACAGAGGAGTCTGGAATATATGGGGCCGAGCCCACTTGGGATTTTTTTGTGGATGTGGTAAAGGAATAATATTACCATGTTGGAAACTATGAGGACCAGTACATGATATGGACCACATTGTGGCAAGAGAGGGGCAAAGCAGTGACGGAATTCACCAATCACTTCCATACTTTTCACACTGTTGGCATGTTTACAGGAAGAGTGTGCTTGTCACTGATGGCAAGAACATTAATGACGATGACATGTCTACAAGCAAGAACAACAATGATGATGGCATGTCTACAGGCAAGAACAACATCAACGATGGCATGATTACTGGAAGAGTGTGCAATCAAATCTCAAGAGGAATATTGTAGAGTTTCACGCAGAGTGCAAGTGTGCGCCAGGGCTGAGGTTAACTCCATTGCCAAATATCGGGAGAGATAGCGTTTTTCAAAAACACAAACGAGTCCCAAAGTCATCAGGACTAGAAGAAGGATCAAAGGTCGAGAACTTTGACACTTATAAATTATTCCAAGTCGGGAGGAAGCGTAATCTCAGGAGGAGGAGCGATAGTGACCGTTGGATAACCAATCCTGAATAATCGATGTTCGTTATATTAGAGTCCTGTGACCAAAGGAAGTGCAAAGGATAAGTACAGATCTGATCTGTTGGATCTGAACGTCGAGGACCAACAGTCATAGGATCCAGTATAATTGTGAAGAGGATAATGGCTGAGATCCATCCTCCAACTCCGCCAAATGAAAATTCTCTATGATATCTGAGCCATTGGATCCAGAGGACACATGGTGAGAGATCAACATTTTGTTGACTCGTGAACTGGAAAAGTCAAAGGTGAGAGTTGTAGGAACTTGTGATGTCCAAGTTCACGAGTTGATCTAGACTATTAGATCATGGGGAGTTGTGAGTCATTGATCTAATGATCATAAATATTGGGAAGGAAAGAGGCAAATACCCAAGGAGCTAGGAGTCATAGCAATCCTAGCCATTCATCTGGGAAGGACATGTGGCAGCTGATAAAGCAGTTTCAGAAAATCAGAAGTCAGAAGAAGGGATGTTGGTTGTGGAGCCTGATTATCTTCTTGATTCAGAGGTCCTTGCTTTCAGCCATGTTTATACCCCATGAAGACTTTACACCCTAGAAGTATGTACACTCTTCCATGTGGGGGACTGAAGAGGGGGGGTACCCCCTTTGCGGGGTCCGGGGGCGAAGCCCCCGAAGGAAAAATTTCCTTGTAAATGTATATTGTAATTTCATTGTAAATATGGACCATTCATNGGTTGTATCCCTTCATTTGTTGGATAATAATAAAGGAAGGACCTGGCAATTTCTCTGGTGGACGTAGCCCACACTGGGTGAACCACGTAAATCTAAGTCTCTATTGTATTGTGTATCTTCTGTGTTTTGTTTCCGCATTTGTTTTATTTTATTGCTACACAGTCCTATTTTTCTAATAAGAGAGGTGATTAGTCCTCTAACTTTGTGAAATGTGAAGTCCCGATATGATCTGATTCGTCGGATCACTGAGGATCGTGGGTCATTGATCTAGAGCAAGTTTCGTAAAATCGAAAGTCGAGATAAGGGAGGTGACTAGTCCTCCAACTTCATGAAACACGAAGTCCCGATAAGATATGGACCGGTGGATTAGAGAGGGTTGTGGGTCATCGATCTGAAACAAAGCATTGAATCGGGAATTGGGAGATGGAAGAGTCAGGGTTGGCTCACGTTCAAACACCTGACATGCGAGGTCGCGATTTGATCACAGTCGTTGATCAAAGGGAGAGCGTGGACCATTGATTAGGCATGAAGAAGTTCACAAGTTCATGAAACGCGAAGCACCCTTTTGGTTGGCCCCTGGTTACATCCAAGGTCACATCAGCGAAGTTTAAGGGAGGAGCTAGCACGTCACTAGGATCCACATCAGAGATCGCGAGTTGAAATAATCAAGGCAACTCGTAGCTGAATATCCAATGTCCGAGATCATGAAGCGCTTATTGGTTAGGCCTATGGTCACAACTCGTGATCACATGAAAGGAAGGGGCTTAACCAAAACATCAAGTGCCCAATATGTAGTTTTCTTAGAAAGGGAAAAGGCACCAAAGACATGAGCATGCGGAGGTTCTCTGGGTAACTGCCAGAAACTGTTGATTATTTCTGCTAGAGAATTCGAAGAGGCTTCAGGGTGATTGCCAGAGAAGATGATGAGACTCGAGGTAACTATCAGTGGAATGAAGAGACAATCGACAGATTGAAAAGTGTCGAAGACTGTTACTGCCAATGATGCCAAAAGAATCTCAGGATGAACGGCCATTCATGGTGAACAGACTGGGCATAGTCTCCAAAGAATACGAAGATTTTCCAGGATGATCTAGCAGAGGACTCGGCATGTGAATAACATGTAGAACGGAGAAGAGAGGTAGTGCTCTGTGATAGTTTCTGCATGTGAGAAGAAGGTGGTTGTGCAGAGGACCAAAATAGTATATACGAGGCACATCACATAGAATGAGGGTAAGCAACAAAGTATGAAATGAAGCAAAAAAGTTGAACAAAGAGGCTGGTATGCATGGAGGAGAACACTGATGCAAGAAGAGCAGAGCAGTGTAGTAGAACAATGATGATACTGGTAAGCTATTGAGAAATATTGTATCATTGTATTCCAACAATAAAATATTTATATTTCAGGGTGGTAGGGTGGTGCTAGGTAGGATTTTTTTCCTCAGAGTTTCAAGTGGGTTCTTGAACACAGGGAGTCGTAGCTTCCATTTGGTTGAAGCCAGAAAAACTAGGTGGTAGGGTGGTGCAAGGGAGAACTATTGTTCTCTGTTATACAGGTTGGTGCATGTGTGACTGGAATTTGGTGCTTCCATCTAGTTGGTGTTGGAACACTCAGGGATTTGGTGCTTGCTTCTAGTGGGTTCTAGAGAAACCAGAGAGTTAGTTCTCTCAGCAAGTTGCAGCTTGTAAAATAGAGGTGGTAACCTCACAATGAGTCAAATCTCTTGGGTTATTGATAAGATTTTATAATAGATAAATTGTGCACTTGATAAATTCTAAATATCTTACGAACTTGTAAACCCTACAGGTATGAAGAGAAAGGAGATGTCAAAATCTTCAATCCGAAGAGGAAGAACCTGACAATTAACCATGATACCTTGAATAGGTAGCACAAATGCAATGATGGTATCAAATACCATTTAGAATATTGGTCTTTGAGGTTGTTGTTACAAATCATTTTGGTTACCCTGATGATGTGTCTACAAGCATGTATTCAACCTCTCAAAAGGATCCTTCCCATGAGAAAATTAACTAGTTTCCTACTCTACAAAGCTTTCTTTTAGAAAGACGTCGTAGGCTAGTAGTATTATACAGTGCGTAAATGTTGATTTCCACAGGCTGCTCCATACCTAACCTACGGGGTTTTCACAGGATGTTATATAGACAGGGTGCGGCGGCATTCTAAAATTGATAAAAGGAAGAAGTTCACGAAATTTCTAGAAGGAATCTTCTAGAATATGAGGTGGCATCCATGTGGTTGAGATCTTACCCGCCTTTCTGATTTGGTGGGATCATATTGATATCTTTAACCATCTCTCTTTCTCCTATATAATGATGGATTTCTCATGGAAAAGGTTAAGCATTAAGTGAGCAAAGAGAAAGTAAGGAATGATTAAGGTTGAATAGGATGTGAATTGTGTGAGGTACTCTACATCAGATGCTTGAAGGCTTCATTTCAGCTTATCAAGTTATTGTGGATCATCTTCATGCAAGCTTGGAGAAAGTGTGTGTGTCAAGAGCAAGGGCCATCGAAAGGGAACTTAGCGACATCAAGGTTGTTTGGTTGTATCTTCCACTTTCTCTTAATATAATACAGTGGCATGTTTCTTTCCCATAAAAGCACTCTCATTTTATTACATGATTCCTTGATCACATGTATAGGCCTTCATTAAATATACTATTATTGATTTCACTTTTGTTGGTTTGTGTTTCATTGTAGGATTAATAGAACAAGAGCACCAAAGCGAAGCAGGGACAACAAAGACATAAGGAAGTGATATTCAAAGGTATGTTACTCATCCTTTCTTAGATGATAGATTCAACGATTAGAGCTTAGGGAAAGTGCCATTTCTTGTCTTTTTTTGTTCTAGATCTAGTTGGATCTAGGGAAATCAGTTTATGTCCGCATTTATCAATATATCCAATGACATTTGCTTCGCATGGGAAGATATATATAGCATGTTCTTCCATGAATAATTTCTAGAAAATGATCTAGACCTCAAAGTCTACCAAAACATACAAAGAAGTGGCATGCATGCCATTGCAGAACAACCTATGATTTTACCATACAAAGAGGTAGTTATATGGGCCTATGAGAATGTGAATGCAGAGGCCAAGACTATCATCGACAGGAAATGGAATCCCATAGCCTCTTTGACTCCAAAAAGATTTCACAAAATCTTTAAAATGCCAAAACCATTGGTATACCTAAACAAGGCATTCCTGGAATCCTTTGCCAAAAAGAAGTTGAAGCCGTTGGATATTCTCTAGGACTAGCGGGATGCATAAGTACCCTTTGTCACTAAGCTCAGAAGGGTATACAATACCTAATATCTCAAGGCACCATATCAATTGTTAATAACAACAATTTATATATTGTATAGGGAGGAAAAATGCATCCATTTTAAGAAAGAATGGATAGCCATGGCATAGTCAATGGAAAAAAAGGGGGAAATTTTCAACTGGGTGTCAATTCTATCTGTCATCATCTACCTCAAAGTTCAGGAGACAACCATAGGTGCACAAATAGGTTTTTACATGTCTTGTTTTCTTATAGACGTTATTTGTGCATATGTTCCTATCCCATAAATGAGTTGGAATTGGACCCCTAAATCACCCCCAATTCATGTATATTTTTCCAAGCTATGGACGAGTAGATATCAGGAACATTTTTTTATCAAACTTGTGATTTTTTATAGAACCACTATATCAATTATTTTTTGGTTAAACCTTGCAAATATTATCAAGATAAGCATTAAAAAACCTGCAAGAGATTGTAGATTGGTACTTAGAGAAAAGATATACCTATATTCATGTCTATGGTTGTAATTCCCCTCTACATTTACTTCCCAAATATGTCTCTGATAATATTTTATCCAAGGAGGTAGCATACCAAATGGTCGAAGTAGGTATAATAGTGACTCTATATATAGGGAACAAAATAATTTGACCCAGCTTCCGGATAAAAATAGGGAAATTCACTTTGACAAATATTTTTCATGCAAAAAATGAAGTCACATATCTTAAGGAGATAATCTTTTGTACGGGGACATCAAAAGGACACAACCCCAAGAATGTTGTGTATAATCATTACAAAACTCTGAAAAATGGTGTCCCCTTTTCAACATGAAGAAAAAGAGGAGGAAGAAATATTCCATGAGGATAAATCCTATGAATAATTATTGGCCCTCGTGGCGACAACACACCAAATCAACTCCTTTCTTTTTGAGTAGGAAACAAGGAGAATTTGATTTCAAGAACAACTGCATAAACTGATAATTGACACTTGGGAAAGGTTGGATGCAGATAAAAGAGATAAAAAGGAGGAAGAAGAGGAAGCATTTATCCAGGTAGATATTGATGGACATCGACCTAGTCCAAATGGCTCAAAACGGTCTTCTAGCAATTTACTATTTTTAGTCGTTTTTCAATTCCTAAACTTCTAAGGCCATTTTGAGGGCCTAAATGGAGTTTTTTCAGGAAAGAGAACCTCAATGATAATCAAAGTCTTTTATTAATCACAAAAAATGAATCTCCTCTATGATACCTTTCCAACGAGCTATCATGCACCCCAAACAAAGATTGTATGCCAAAGTTGCACCCCTGTGAAGTTGATACACCAAACTACCCAAAACGGGGTCCACAAAACTGTTGGCTTTTCATCTTCCGAGGTTAGCCTTTTGGATTTTATTTATGTTAAAAATGCCTTTATATCCTCATTGTAATGATCTTCTTGCGAATGTGAGTAGCCTGGACATCTCTTCTCATAGATAAGCTGCCACCATTCTAGCAAGTCTTTCACTATGTATTTCTACATTTTTGTACATTTCACTCATTAATAGAAATGGTGTATTATTGTATATCTATGTCTCTTGTTATATATCCGATATATATATGTTATATTATTGGATCTCTTGGAATATCTTTGTATATGTATGTGTTTATCTTCGCCCTCATTTTGTGCCGAAAATAATCCGTATCAGTGGTATCAGAGCAGGTTTCTCTTGATCGTTTTTCAGTGCATGTCCTCGATGAGGTTTGAATATATAAAGTTGGGTCTCAATATTGTCTCTCTTGAGGATAATCGCTCTTGCACACCAAAGAAACCCTCCATGGCGGAAGAAAATAAAAAATACATAACAGACAATTCTATTAATCTCTTACTTGAGCAAGCTCTCACGCAATAGAGGAACAAAATGATGGATATTTTTTCCCACATCCTTCAACGCTTGTCAATAACAACCAGCGTGTATTCATCAAGAGGCCACTTTATAGGCACCTATCCTTTCAAGGTACAAGTTAATTTTGATATTCCCATATTTGAAGGACAGATAGATGCAGATGCCCTAGAAAAATGGTTAAATCTGCTAGAAGGTTATTTCTTTGTTCACAATTTTTCCTACAGGGAAAGGATCACCTTCGCACTCCTTAAGGATCTCCCCCATGTCAAACATTGGTGGGAAACTTATTGGGAGAACAATTTCACGAAGGAGTCTGGAACATACCGGGATGAGCCCACTTGGGATTTTTTGTGTGGATGCGATCAAGGAAAAATATTACCCTATTGGTAACTATGGAAACCAGTACATGAGATGGACCCCACTGCGTTAAGAAAAGGGCCAAGCAGTGTTGGAGTTCACCAATAACTTCCATACCTTGCACCAAGTTGGGTATCAAAGACTCTGAGCGACATCTGGTTCTGAAATACCATGGGGCTCTACACAGATACATATAAATTGAAATGGAATTTCTAGACATTTCATCACTGGGTGTTGCTTATCGATATGTTGTTAAAATCAAGAAGAAATTTAGGCACCAGAAAAAAAAGGAATTTGGATCTACAAATCCGCAACAACCAAAGTATGAAAAAGACGACCCTACCAAACAACCTCTCAAAAACCAGTCCAAGCCATAGGAAAAGAAGGGTCATAGGAAGACGAAGAAGGACATTGGAAAGTGGTGTGATTTCTACAAAATCCCCTAGCACAACACTAATGAATGTCGATCAAAACAATCATTGGTGGTTGAGATCAAAGAAAAGGAGTTGAACCAAGATTTAGAAAATAATGGGAGAAGACAGATCATTGATGCAGACCCCACTATAATTGCTGCGACCACAACAATTCAACCAGAAGAACCAGCAGATCCTGAAGAGGGGGAACACCTCTTTCATTCATAGATGTGGGTGAAGGGGACCCCCTTTCATTTCATTGTTGATAGCGGCAGGCAGAAGAACCTCATCTCAACAAAGGTCATCAAATAGTTTGGATTGTCAACAACACCACACCTACATCCATACAACATCAAGTGGCTTCACTGGGGATGAGATCTCTATGTCATCTAGCAGTGTCGATTGTCATATGACATACAACCCTTCAAGGATGAGGTATTATGTGATGTTTCCTTGCTATATTTTTGTGATTTTCTCTTGGGACAACCATATATGTGGAAGCGCCATGCTATCTATGAGTCTCGACCCCGTAGTGCCATTATTACTCTGGGAGTCATCTCTACAGGATACCAGAGGTAGTCTTGAATACTATCCCACCTAAACAATGCCGCAAGGTAGTATCTCATACTACAAAATTCATAGTCTTCACAATCTATTCAAAAGGCGAATAGAAGAACATTGTAACCACTACATCCTTGGCCCAAGACCTTTCTATCCAGCAGAAGCAGATTGCAGAAGAGAAAGAAGATATTATTTATTCACCAATGAGGGTGCCTACACACTTCCCATTCAAGCCAAGATAGAATAGGTTGTTTTAACATATTCAACCCTACTAGCAACAGGTTCGTGATAGCCTTCAACAAACCAAGCAACGCAAATTTTCCAGCAAGGCAAGTAGCTCACCAAGGTTCAGATTCAACAAGCGCTCGCCCCTCTCCCCTAGGAACTCAACTAAATGGATATCATTGCTTAATAAGGAGGGAGGATTGATCCAGGTAGATATCGGTGGCCACCAACCTAGTCCAAATGGCTCAAAACAATCTTCTAGCAATTTACTATTTTTAGCATTTTTCAGTTCCTAGACTTCTGGGGCCATTTTGATGGCCTAAATGAAGTTTTTTCGGGATAGATCACCTCACCGATGGCCAAAGGATATGATTTATCTCCCAAAATGAATATCCTCGATGATACCTTTCCAATGATTTATTTTTCACCCCAAATGAAGATTGTATTCCAAAGTTATTCCCTCGAGAAGTTGATACACCAAACTACCCAAAATGGGGTCCACAAAACTGTTGGCTTTTCATATTCTGGGGTTAGGGTTTTGGATTTTCTTTATGTTAAAAATTCCTTTAGACCCTCATTGTAATTATCTTCTTGTGAATGTGAGTATCCACCACATCTCTTCTCAAAGATAAGCTTCCACCATTCTAGTGAGTCTTTCACTCTGTATTTCTACAGCTTTGTACATTTCGCTCATTAATAGAAATTGTGTATTATTGTATATCTATGTCTCTTGTTATATATCCAATATATCGTTGTTATATTATTGTCTCTCTTGCAATATCTTTATATAGTTTTGTGTCTATCTCCGCTCTCACTTCGTGCTGAAAATAATTTGGATCAAGTGCTGAGAAAATTATTCAATGCAGAAGAAAAAGAAAAGAAAAAGAACCATGAAGTAAAATCACCTAAAGAGGTCGAAGCGGACAAAAAATCCATGTCATATTCCCAAGCTCACAAATATGTGGAGGATTAATCTTCCCACAAAGCCACAGAAGAAAAAATAAATTTGTTTGAAGAGGCAGCCCACAAGGCTACTGAGGAATAGGAAAGAATTGCAAAGGAATCTCACAGAGCTGAAGAATTGAAGAAGAAAAAGGAAGAAGAGGATAAAAGTGGAAATTCTACCTCGAGATCAACCAAGGGAGTATCAATACTAACATCTCCTCTACACCTAGGGACTCCCTTAAATGTAATATCATTTGATTTCTTCTACTCAACCTTAAAACTATTGGAATTCAATGTTGAAGTGATTGTTGTGGGAAAATTCTATTACAACAATTCAAAGAAAGGAATTACAAGGAGACTATCCAGATGACAAAGGATAGGATTAAATTTTGAACAAATAAAATCAAAAAGAAACATCGAGTGGAACATAACCAAGGAGAACCCACAGAAAGAGGCAGTAGAAATAGTGACAACAGTACATGAATTTGTAGGAGAAAATACCATCACGATGAACAAGCTCAACTATAGGTTGGAAGATTATAAAATTAAAGTAGTAGGTCTGGAGCAGCAACTACAAAAATAGAAATGTAAACTAGAACATGAGTTCTAGGTCAGATCAGATGAGAAGGATCAGCTATATAAAGATGAAATGAAGAACACCAGACAAGGATATGTCCATGAGATAGTAGAATTGAAAGCAAAAGGACAAGAAAAATATCAACTTGTTGAACAACAAGATCACATGATATCTCTTCTGGAAGAAGAAATAATAGAGCTTTGGATAGAAGGCAACATGGAGGAAAATAAGTTCCTTGACTTGTTCAAGGATGAGGTTGTTGAAGTCAATGAACAACTAAGGGAAGAACAGACAAATTTCTTCATGGAATTAAAATATATCCAGGTCTATACCAAGGAAATTACAAATTTATCTTATTAACTGAGGGAAATCAAAGGCCATTATGAGGATATGGAGAACCCATTTGAAAGGATAAAATACTAGTATAATATATACAAGAAATCCCCTGCAACATTGCTTAGTTTTACCATAATGGACCGGGAAAAAACCCAAATGTTACTAGATAGGTGGAATAACACTTACTTGGATGTACAAGGAATGATAGGAAATGCCAAGAAATCATGTGCAAGGATACGGACCGTGGCCAATGAACTCCTAGAGATGCTCCACATGCTAGTTAATGAAGAACTAGATGGGGAAAGATCGAGTGAAACCAAGGAGAATAAGTGTCAACCAATACATGACCCAACCCATCAAATGCATGTTAGTTACAGAATAGTTTATAAAGGGTACACATAAAGACTTGAAGACATAAATGACTGACAATATATGTGATAGTGAGCTGAAATGCGAAGAAAAAAATTCAATCAAGTTAAATAAGATCATTCAATCATATGATTCATGGTCCAACTTTATAGATATTTCAAACTATAAAAATGCTTGAAATTTCTGCATTTCTATAAAATTTTGTAATAAGAAATTTGAATAATTCAAAGCATGGGAATGAGAAACGAAAAGAGGTAATGGTCATATAGAATGATGACAGTTACAAAATGTAAATATACTCTCTTATCTTCTAAAAGAGAGATCCTAGAAAGGTAAAAGGACTTTTGTCAATTGTACATATGGATGATACTATTATCTCTTTATGAATAAGAAGCATAAAGCATTTTGGTATCATAATTGTTATCAGATGTATTAGGGACTATTCTACCAATATGTTTGTTGTGGGTTTTTTGGATGCTTTTCATATGAACTATTTCTATTTGTAGTGTTTGGAATTGCTCATATTGTTATGATTTTTGATGAATAAAGTGGTGATGTTACAGGTTTTATCTACAATTAATTGTGATCAAATCTGAAATTTCATTGTGTTAAGTGTTGTTCATTGTCATGAATTATTTCTGTTGTCAATAATGTTATCTATAATTGTATTCATTTAATTAGTTTTTCTCCTGATCAATATAGGTTAGAGTAGAATAGAGATAAATTAGAACTCTTAATTTCATTTTGGTTTTAGATAATTAAATTAGGATATAGATA
This sequence comes from Picea sitchensis, assembly GCA_010110895.2. Taxonomy (NCBI): domain Eukaryota; kingdom Viridiplantae; phylum Streptophyta; class Pinopsida; order Pinales; family Pinaceae; genus Picea; species Picea sitchensis. The sequence continues at coordinate 21,413 of SNQJ01S0018771.1, read as the reverse complement.
CAATTGGTGAGAAGCAATCCAATTGTCTTCTCTATCTCAACTAACCTAGTGGCAACCAAGCCCGCATACTACTCGAAAGTGCTAATCCAAATGAGAGAGCCTAATTGGGGCTTGTCATTGAGCACTCTCCCTTAGCTACTTGATAGGCCATTTGGACCCATCAACAAACCTGCCTAAATATCAATTTTTCAATAGAGATTTCATATGAAACTAGCTCTCTAGACATGGAGCCCATCTCTCTTTTCAATGTGCTAAAAAAGAGTTGATTAAATTTATTTCTTTGGAGGGTCCAACAATATTCTCTTTTAATATTTCCTTGGTGTTTTTGGGAGTCATCCCAATAAAAAATTATCCGTTATTGATAACATCCTCCAATTCTTTCAAAAATTCATCTATGGGCCTAGGTGTACCCAAAACCCTGAGCTATGGCAGATGGAATCATTCAATAACATTTTCATCAGCCATGTGTAAATGCTTGCAATTGCTTATTGACATGGAAATGTCTTTCTCAAGTGTAATGTTGGTTGTTTGGAAACTTACCAATGCTGCATATTTTAACTTATTTATATTTATATTTATATTTTACCAATGTCCTTGAATCTATAGTATCCCACATAAAATGGGAGCTAAGGCTAGGGAGCTTTCTTGTCTCGCGTNTGTAATGTTGGTTGTTTGGAAACTTACCAATGCTGCATATTTTAACTTATTTATATTTATATTTATATTTTACCAATGTCCTTGAATCTATAGTATCCCACATAAAATGGGAGCTAAGGCTAGGGAGCTTTCTTGTCTCGCGTCAGAGAATCTCAAACTCCATGGACCAAAGTTTGATACACTATCTTTTGGAGGGATAATTTTTCTAGAAAAAATATTGGAAGTAGATGAGGAGCCTTGGTAGCTATGAAAACTTTGATGTATGTTCCCTCTTAGTGACATACGTGTCACCCACCTCTCCAACAACTTACATTTCTCTCTCTAACATACATTTTTCCATCACACAAAACAACAGTCGATATGAGGGAGCTATAAATTGCTCACATATATAAGTTTAATATATTTTGTATCTATGCTACCTTTGATTCTGACAATAGATATGAATGGGTGGATCACTGGATTACCATATGCAACCACCTAGATCACAAAACTTATCACAAACAAAAAATATCCAAACTAATAATCAAATTTATGGTCCTAGAAACCATGGATTTTTTGAAGTGTTCTATGAGTATGCTAAGGTTCCATGATGCTACCTTCATTAAGCATTGATAGTGATGTACTCCATCTTCTCTTCATAATATTCCATCCAAACTAATGCCTTGAAATATTTCAATGAGACCACACCTTAGTAGATACCAAATTTCATCAAATCATCAAGTGCACTTGGGATACTTCAAGGATACATCAGCCTCCAAGGCCATCTAAGGATTTAGCAATAGAGGTGGAGAACATGGCCTTTTAAACCTCCATAAGAAAAGGATGCTTAGTAATGGAGAACAATTTCCTTTCTATTAGTCAAAATCTTGAGATTATTTAGGGCTAACCCTATATTAGTAGTAGGTTTGGTAGGCTAAGCATTCAGAGTCATCACCACAATGTTTCTCTAAGATGAATTTTGCACCATTTAGACCCATCCTTCGTCATTATTTGTCAGTGAGGCATTTTGGCCTTGAATATGAGGAGAAGGGTTTGCTTTAGGAGTAGTCATTTCATGTTAACTATGATGGGGCAGTCTCAATTTTTGTGATCGAGTCTTTGACATTTGAAGAAGTTGTTTGAAATGTTAATATATCTCACTTGTTGTTTAAGTGATTTTCCCTTGTCCTGGGTATAGAAAAATTCTTTCGAATATTTTACATGGTCAACCTTGAGGCACACATTTTCCGAGGCATAGGGTTAAAGAATCTTGTTTCATCGAAATTAGAACCCCTCAAAGGAATTGAAATATAACCTATAAGATCCAAAAATTGTATAAGAAATATTGGAAATTCCACTTAGATGGGATAACATAGCTAGGAAAATTGCTCAATTGAGAATTTTTGTGCCCATAGAGACAAAATGACCAAGGCATTACCACAAACCTAAGGGCCCTGAGAAATAATAGTGGTGCATAGTGTATCACATCCTTCAATGCCAAAAATCAAAATAAATGTTGGGGTATGGGTACACATACAATGACATCCATGTGGATCCCAAAAAATCCTTAACCTAAGCCTTGATAATGGAATCATATGGAATTAGACCAATAAAATACCTAGGAACGTATTCATTTTGAGGTTATCACAACACCAAAATATTCATCAACCAAAATGTCCACAAGAATTTCATTAGTGGGAATTTCTTACCTCATGGAAGACCTTGGAAAGAAATTTGTGTGGGGGATTCAACAATACCATCATCGCAATCCATGGATATGTTTCTTCCACGAATAATCAAAGCATTTGTTGGATTAGTAAATTCATGTCCGAGAATAGGATCTACCATTTTTGTGGCACCCTTGGACCTTGTGACGAGTGAAGAGCTCGCTTAGGACCACAACAAGATAACTAATTTGTCAAGACAAGGAGTTAAGGAGAAAGCAATGGGCAATGAAAACATATAGATAAAACCATCAAACCCTAGCAGAGTCAACCATCTCCTTGGTTTCTCACCAAGAAAAATACTCGATCCTTAATTATGTTATAATTATATATAATAATAGTTGAACCACATAATGTCATCAAATGGTGATATTTTTTCAAACCCTTGTGTGATTTTATAGTTGTGGATGATGAGAGTTAAGCCACCAAATCCATACCACTATCTTGGTTTCCATATTTCTATTTGTGTATTTTTATTTTTATTCATCCAAATTACTTGGCAATAAGATCTTTTTTATATTCCATTCAAAGTGTTCAATCAATTATCAACATCAAAATTGATTTAATTCAATTCAATTCAATTCATAACAAAGATTAAAATGTATTAGCTTCTAATTATGAACATTAATAATAATTGAGAAGTCTAATCATTGGAATCTGACTATAGAAAAATTGCTAGAATTACAATGTTTCATTGTTGAATTTTCTTTTTTTATTGCAAGCATGGTTTCAACACCCTCAAAAACCCCTCTCGCTTGGGCAATCTCAACAATTGATATCTACAATTCTAACAATTCTTCTAAATTTTTAACTGCATTTTAAACAAAAATGATTGAAAAAAAAATAAAAAATATAAATCCAAATAATAACATGTTTAAACTATAATATAATAATTAAGTTTAATTCAATTAATAACCATGATTAAATTAATATCTTAACTTTCAACCATAATATGCTATATCTATATATGTAAAATTAGTTATTTCAATTCATAACCATGTTTAAATTAAATATCTTAACTTTCAACCATAATATGCTATATCTTATATCTAAAATTAGTTGTGTCAAATTATTCCATCTCTCAATCCTAATATTTCATATTTATTTTACTTTTATGTGTGAATCAACGTACTAATTCCAAGTCTCACTACTAATTCAAGTCTCACTTTTGTTATATTTTTCCCAAACTCCCATACTACTCTTATTTATCTCTATGAAGAGCCCATCAAAGTTAACTATAAGGTTGTAAGGTTAGTGAATTGGCTTGTTTTGACAAGAGCTCCCAAGGTATTTCTATTTATGTCTTTGAAAAGCCCTTTTGAATTATAAGGTCAAATTTGTAAGGTTAGTTGATTGACTTCGTTGGTTGGTGCTGGTTCCAGTTAGCAATGGTTTATTGACTTTGTTGGTGTTAGTTTTAGTTAGCAATGATATTTATTTGTCAACGTTGATGGGTTATGGTTGGTAGGAAATGATGCGAAGTAATAGGTGTCATAAATGTAATGGTTTCAATATTTATATAAATATAGTGTACAAGTATGTTGTGCAAACTTTCCTAAATTTACTTATATCTTGTGTTTGTGTGAGTTGCCACATGGTTTTTTTAGTTATCGATAAAATTATCTATCCCATATAAAACTCTTCTCATAAAAAACAATTATATTAAATTATTATGCTAATGGTGGGTGGGCCCAATGTTTTGAAATAAATCCTACATCTTCCAACTCAACCTAATCCGCAAGGTTATTTTCTATGAAGAATAAATGGATCGTATAAATTATTATTATTCCAACTCCATCGATTATTTTCTATGAAGAATAAATGGGTACGTTGACATCTCTAGTAACGTGGATGGTGGTGCTATTGAAGTGAGCATTTAAGCTAACATTGAGGTTGGGCCCAACCAACCCTTTTAAGAAGGTAAGGTAAGCCTAACCCCTTTTCTTCAAACCAGCCCTTCCAAAGATGTAAGGTATTGCCTTATCTTCTACCCCAAGTTGAGTATAACCTTTTTTTAAGGTCATGTAAGGGTATACCTTATCTTCAAAGCTCATACTTAATCTTTTGACGAGAAGGTATGTACGCAATAGCTTATCAATAAATTTGATGGCTCATCTCTCGGACCTTTACCTAACTAAAAATGCCCTCTCCATATATATTCTTATTCTTATATTAATTATTAGTTAAAGAAAATACTAGTAAAAATTAATTCATCTAAAAAGTATTATCAAATTGTTTTTAATATTAATTTTTATTTTATAAAATAAACTATTTCTTTTTTTAAGTTGGAAATTGTATTACCTTCGTATTAACATTGAATTTACATGCATAGTTTTCTAGGGCTTGGGTTTCCGATAATGGAAACCAACCCAAGCCTCAACAATGTTCAAAATGTGAGCATTTCCAGAAGGGTCAAAATATTATAGATGTTCTATAAAAGTCTTAGACATAGAGCAGACTATAGGCAACATAAATAAACTAAAATCGGAAACTGAAATTGCAGGGTTATGGTATAAAACCATGACATGTTGAGTAATTGTCCTTGTCATTTCCATCAGGTGGGTTGATCAGGTAGCATGGCTACAAAGGACTGGGCATATCTGAGATGATCGTTGCCTAGGTGTCCAGATCTTGGGCATGTTGATGTTGCATGAAGTGGGAACATAAAACCAGTAGAAGATTTAGCTTGTTATTCAGTTGCTCAACCTTGAAATTTAAGTCTACAACTTCCCCTCCAAACTCGAAGATGAGTTGCATATGATCCTCTTCCAGGTGAAATTCCTTGGTTTGTTAGCCATAATGGTTGCCCTCGGGTTGAGTCTTCAAGGGATGTAAGGGAGGACGACCTTCCTTTTTTATTGAAACCTTGCCAATGACTTCACACTAAGCCTTGACTCCATCCTTAGGCGCATCGTCATCATCCACCCATTCCTCTCGACATCCTCAAACAAGAGTGTCATCCAAACTAGACTGTGTAGCAAGCTCTATCAGTTGAGATTCGTGTTCACCGCTTTCAACAACACCATGAATTGGTAGAACAACAGTTGCCTTCTCAATTTCTTCCGCAGATGGAGCCATACCCCCTTGTTGAGCACCACCCCTCCATTGAGACCCCTGACTTTGGAGAACTCTTCCCCATTCCCTTACTCTCGACATCCTTAGTGGGATAATGCCAATGATGCGGGTCAGGGTGGTCGAGGATCCTGCCACAACCTTCTAATAGAGAATGAGTGAATTGTTCTTTTGGGGTAAGCCAACACTATAAATATGTCCGTTGGAGTTTGTCATCGCCATCATAGTCCTATCCACCATAAAATTTGCATCATGCATATTAGCTGAGCGGATACCCCTACGATGATTACCCTACTCGTCGATTGTACTAGGTTTCAGAGCCATACCTCTCTCAGTACACTCCAAACAATGTATCACCATAATATCCTGGCCTTAGTATAAATGGGGCATGTCGTCCACATGCCCACCTTGGAATTTGAGTAGACAGGTGGCGGGATACGTTCTCCCTAAGTGTATCCACATTAATACTTCCATAACACCCCATCAGGGGATAAGTCTTCTCTCTTTTCCATTCTTATACATTCTAGGAGGAGAGGGTGCACATGACTTTGACTGCTTTCGCAGTCAAGGTCTTGCTCCCATCTATTTACCCCATTACTATCAAGCTTGTCTGCAATTTTATTAGTGTCGTGACAAACATGATATGGAATAAGGACTAAATTTGGAAGTAGCAAATATTTCAGAAATTCAATATTTCTTAGGAGCCTCTAGTTGGGATAAATATTGGCAAGCTCTGAACCATTACGAATCCTGGAAAACATAACCAATATGATTTGGGAATCCCCTTCCATAATTAATTGATGGAATCCAAGTTGAGAAGCGGTCTGAATGCCCCTAATGAGAGCCCAACTTTCATGATCCACATGGATGTTGGTGGCCTCCCACCTATTCCAACTGGCTCATTTTGGCAATTTTCCAGTTTGATAGTTTTTTCCCTAGTTTTCGGGTCGCTGACTTGTGGGGTCATTTTGAGGCCCTAAACAACCTTTTTTATGGCTCAATGCAATCAGAATGACCTTAGATAGATAGCAAAAACATGTGTTTTCCTCGGATAGACCTTTCCAACAGGCCATCCTGTGCCTAAAACAAAGATCATATGCAAAAGTTACGACCCTGGGAAGTTGATGTACTAAGTTACCCAAACGGGGCCCACATGAATTTTGGCGCTTCATCTCCCGGGGTTAGGTTTTTTGGATGTCTAGGGTTTTTGACATGCCTATTTGTTGTAAAAGGGCCTTCATAGCCTCATTGTAATCATCTTCTTGCGAATGAGTGTAACCGTCACATCTCTTCTTAGAATAAGCCGCCACCATTCTAGCAAGCTTGTTTCCGCTGCATTTTACAATTTCAGCTTATTTCCTTATTGAATAGAAACCAATTTTACTGTATATATGTTATTCAGTGCTAAGCATATTTTGATAATAAGATGTATTCATTTCATTCTACAAATATATTATGGATCACTGGTATCAGAGCGGTCTGCTCCTTATCGTTCTTAATGCATGTCCCCAACGAGGTCAGGGTACAAAGAGTTGGGTCTTGATCTTGTTTCTCTTGAGGAAAAAATATATCGCACGCCCAAATGACCTCTCATGGCAGAGGAAAAGAAAGACGAAGGGACATGAGATCCCTTCAAAATGTTGTTTGAGGAATCACTCATGCAACAGAGGAACACGATGATGGATAGTTTTGCGCAAATCCTTTGGTAGCTACCAACAAGCGACGCATCTTCCTCAAACAGAGGTGACGCCCCCTTCAAGGTACAAATCAACTTCGATATTCCTATATTTGAAGGTAAGATAGACGCATATATGGTAGACAAATGGTTGAATCTACTAGAAGGGTATTTCTCTATCCATAACTTCTCGAATAGAGAAATGATTACTTTTGCGCTCCTCAAAGTCATCCCCCATGTCAAAGATTAGTGGGAAACTTTCTGTGAGCAAAAGGAAACAAAGGAACCATCATTATTTACAGTCACAGTCACCTGGGAGTCCTTCAGGGATGTTATTTAGGAACAATAATACCCTATTGGAAGTTATGACGACCTATACAAAAAATGGACCATGCTGCAGTAGGAAAGATACCAAGTGGTGCTTGAGTTCACAAATATATTCCATACCTTGCGAACCAAGCTGCGTATCAAATATTTTGAGTGACATGTTTGAGGAACCCTCAAATATTGCGGCGGTCTGCATAGATACATCCAATCCAAAATGGAGTTTCTAGACATCTCATCCTTGGGCGCGGCCTATCGATATGCCATCAAAATTGAGTAGAAGCTCAAACAAAAGATGCGACAATTTGGACCTAGGGACCCCTCACAGCAAAATCCAGGAAAGGGCGGCCCCAACCCGCAGAAAAAAGGATAGAGAAAAGGCGGACAAACTCAGGATAACCACTCCAGGCCGCAAGAAAAGAAGGACACTAGAAAGACAAATAAAGATATCAGGAAGTGTGCGACTTCCATAAGATCCCCTGGCATAATATTGTTGATTGTCGCTCGAAGCAGTCATTGATGGCTGAGGTGAAAGCCTCTGAATTAGATGCGGGTTCCGACTCTGAGTCAGAACTAGAAAGGGGGAGATAGATCATAGACGCAACACCCATTGTTATCGTTGCTACCACCAAGCTCCATCTCGGTGAACCAGATGAGCCAAAGGAAGGAGAACACCTTTTTCATTCACAGATGTGGGTGAAGGGTACCTTGCTACACTTCATCGTTGATAGTGTTAGCCAGAAGAACCTCATATCAACAGAGGTTGTCAAGCGACTCACCTTGCTGACAACACTGCACCTGCATCCCTACACCATTGGGTGGCTCCTCCAAGGAATCAACATCCGTGTCAGCCAACAATGTTGCATGTCATACAGCATCAAGCCCTTCAAATATTAGGTATTGTGTGATGTTTCCCCTCTCAAAGTTTTTAATGTTCTTTTGGGCCAACCATATTTATGGAAACGTCATGTTGTATATGAGTTTAGGCCTTGCAGTGTTATTATTACTTTGAACAATAAATTGTATAGGATACATGAGGCAGTCCCACCCAGTGTTTCCTTGATCTCTGCCAAGAAATGAAGAAAGGTCATCTCTCAGACAGGGAAGTGTGTCTTCTTTTTGATTCGCTCTCAGAATGAGTGAAATATCGTAGCCACATCTAGGGTCTCTGCAGCCGACCTCTCCACATAGCAGAAGCAAGTGGATAAGGTCATGGAAGAATACTCATATATATTATCCTCACATACCGAGGTACCTCTGCACTCTCAGGTCAAGCACCCCATCGATCTGACCCCCGGTGCACCACTGCCCAATGGGCCAGTCTATTGTCACTCTTTGTTAGATAATGAGGAGATCAAGCGACAAATACAAGAACTTCTCCACAAGGGGCACATTCATCCCAGCTCATCACCTTGCAGGAGCCCAATCGTGTTGGTATGAAAGAAAGATGGAACCCGACGACTCTGCATTGATTATCGGGCCCTGAATAAAATCATAGTCAGAAACTAGTACCCAATTCCCTAAATCAAGAACCTCCTTGATAAACTCATGGGGGTCAAATACTTCATTAAGATTGATCTAAAGTATGGCTACCACCAGGTCCTGATAGAATAGACAAATGTATGGAAGACTGCCTTCAAGTCAAAGGAAGGTATTTTTGAATGGTTGGTCATGCCCTTTGGTTTGAAAATGATCTAGCCACTTTCATGAGGATGATGGAAAATATCCTATGACCATTCACCAATACTTTTGTAGTGGTGTATCTAGATGACATCCTCATTTACAACAAGACTTGGGAAGAACACTTGCAGCATATTCAGCGGGTTATGCACACCCTGCGGTAGCACCAGCTCTATGCCAACTTGGAAATATGCTCCTTCATCATGGACAAGGTTTATTACCTAGGCTACATCATTGATCAACATGTCGTACATGTGGATCCAGCCAAAACACAAGTCATTCATGACTGGCCAACCCCAACCACACTCACTGAGCTTCGAAGCTTCTTGGGCCTTGCCAATTTCTACCGCAGGTTTATGTTGGGATTCTCCCATATTGCATGGGCCCTCATCCAAGTAACCAAGGGTGGTGGTAAGGATAAATTTGTGTAGGGTTGGTCCCAACAACAAGAGTTCTATGATTTGAAGAAACGCTTATCCTCAACCCCAGTACTTTCACTATCGGACCTGCAACAACCCTTTGCGATTGAGACAAATGCTTCAGAATATGTTGTGGGTGCCATTCTCACTCAGCACATCCACCCCGTGGCCTATCATAGTGAGACACTATCAGATGCTTTATGTAAGTACCCTAATTATGACAAAGAAATATACTCCATCATGCAAGCCTTCCACCAATGGAGACATTACATTCTTGGGAAGAAGACAGCCATCCACATTGATCATAAGCCACCGTAGTTCATGCAGACATAAGGAAAAATATAGAATGACCACCATCAAAAGTGGTCCACATACTTGCAACAATTCCACCTCAACATCAAGTATAAAATGGGAATCACCAACTACGCATTGATTTCCTCACTAGACCGCCAATCGTGGCACTAACCACGGTGATAGAATTTTGTAGCCATGAGACCTCTGGATGGCCCCAACTGATCCGGATTATTTTCGGCATGAAATGAGAGCGGAGATATAATAAAGAAATGTACAGAGATATTGCAGATATTCAATAATATAACATAAATGTATCATAGATGCAACCATAAACACA
>SNQJ01S0018771.1:0-11242 GCA_010110895.2 Picea sitchensis | reverse complement strand
TGAATATCTGCAATATCTCTGTACATTTATTTATTATATCTCCACTCTCATTTCGTGCCGAAAATAATCCGGATCACCAAATCTATGAGATAGACCCAGACTTCGCTGCCACCTACCAAATGTTGGGCGCAAACACAGTTGTCGCTAATTTCCATCTTTAGAATGGGTTGTTGTGTCATCTGGGCCATATCTGCGTTCCATCAAGTGAGTGAGAAAAGATTATCTAGGAATCTCACTACAGTGGGGTGGCAGGACACTTCAACGTCAAAAAGACAATGGCAATGTTGCATAAACTTTTCTACTGGTCGAAACTTCGACAGGAAGTCAGCAAGTATATCAGGTCCTGCACTGTCTGCGTGATTTCCAAACCGACCACTAAGAAACAAGGCATCTACACCCCTCTGCCTACTCCTAACATGGCATGGTAATCCATCTCATTGGACTACATGTCAGGCCTCCTGTCCACCAAGCAGGGAAATGACTGTGTTTTTTTTGGTTGTGGATCACTTTTCTAAGATGGCGATTCTAGTCACCTGCAAGAAGAGAATCACAACAGAGGCCACTGCCAAGCTCTTCTTTGAACAAGCCTGGGTACATTTTAGAATACCACAAACCATTGTCTCATATCGAGACAGTTAATTTCTCAGCACATTCTGGTCAAGCCTCTGGTCATTGCTAGACACCAAGCTCACCAAATCCACAACCTTCCACCCCCAGACATATGGCCAAACCAAGGTCGTAAATCCAATGATCGTGCATATCCTGCACATGTATAATTCCAAGAACCCTTTCACATGGGATGAAAGCCTCCCCTATGTTCAACATATCTACAACCGATCCCTACATATCTCAACCAACCACATCACCTTTCAGGTGGGGTTGGGATTCCAACCATTGGGTCCCATAGGTGTTGCACTACCCCTTGCGGTCACCTCGACCGACTCATCTTCTGCTCCAACTGAAGTTGAAAAATCCACCTGGTTGACTGAGTAGATTCAACACATCCGCCAACAGGTTTAAGATATCTTATAGAATTCCAATGACAAGTACAAGAAGTGCCATGATCAACACCGGGTGCCACATAAGTTTCAGGTGGGCGACAAATTTGGTTGCACTTGTAGAAAGAGCGCCTTACAAGACCCCGTCGGAAGCTTTGCCCACTCCGGTATGGGTCATACACCATCACCAATGATGTGGGTGATAATTCTTTCTAGCTCAACAATCCTCCTTTCCTTGGCTTGCACCTAGTGTTCAACATGGATATCCTTTGATCGTATTTCCCACCATTATTGGACATCTCAGAGATAACATAAAAAATGACACCAAAAAAGATCAAACCCGACTGCACACAATAGGAATCCAGTGATCATATTGTGGAAAAAAATATCAAGGGAACTCGCCAACAAAGGATCCAACTTTATTGAGTTGTCAAAGCAGGGCAGCTCCTGCACCAAGGCAAGTGGCTCACCCGGGGCCAAATTCAACAAAAAATTCCTCATCTGATGGGGGAAATCAACGCAATGGAGAACATTGCTTCCTAATGGGGGGGGATTTATCCATATTTATTTTGGTGGAATCCCACCTATTCCAACTAGCTCATTTTGGCAGTTTTCCGAATTGACAATTTTTTCCCTAGTTTTCGTGTCCCTGACTTGCGGGGTTGTTTTGAGGCCCTAAACAACCTTTTTTAGAGATCGCTATAGTAAGAATGACTTCTAATAGATAGCAACAAAATGTTTAGTTCTCGTATATACCTTTCCAACGGGATATTGTGCACCTAAAACGAAGATCATATGAAAAATTTATGACCTTAGGAAGTTGATGTACTAACTTACCCAAACGGGGCCCACATGAATTTTGGCACTTCATCTCCTAGGGTTAGGTTTTTTTTATGTCTAGGGTTTTTGACATTCATGTTTATTTTAAAAATTCCTTTAGAGCCTCATTGTAATCATCTTCTTATGAATGAGTGAAACCGTCACATCTCTTCTCAGAGATAATCCGCCACCATTCTAGAAGTAGAAAGCTTGTTTCCATTGCATTTTACAGTTTCATCTTATTTCCTTATTGAATAGAAACTAGTTTTACTGTATATTTGTTATTTTTTGTTAAGCACATTTTGATACTAATCTGTATTCATTTCATTCTCCAAATATATTCTGGATCAGTTCAACAACATTTTCAAGTCATACCCAAGGCTTCTAGCCAAAATATAGTGAATTTGACCCTGATCATCACAAAAGACTACACCAAAACCAGTCGGTCCTGGGTTTCCCTTTGATGCTCCATCGAAATTAAGTTTGAGGAAACCGAGAGGAGGGAATTTCCACTTCTCAGTACTTTCGATAGAGGATAGGTGGTTGGGAGTCGGATCGGGGTCTAAGGCAAGGAAAAGATCCCATTTGAGAAAAATATATTTTTCCATTTTATCATAGGTTAAGTCATCTGCATTCCATTTTTGTTGTCGAATAGTTTCCTTGATATTTTCTTGAATTCTAGGCCAGACATCTTGCCATGGAAATTGAGAAGAGTGGAAGATTCTTTGATTTCTCTCTTTCCATAGCTACCACAGGAGAAACCCCATCAAAATATTGCATATACGATTTAACATTGGGTTTTAAAGGCATAGGATCTCTAGTTTTCAATCATGTCAGTGATGTTATCCCTATGGTGATCTAAAGTGCGCATTATTTGAGCGGCTTGGTCCCATAGGTTGGAGATATAATTACACTGATTGAGTATATGCTCCATGGTTTCCACTTGTTGAAGGCATAGGGGAAAAACATAGGGCCCAATGAAGCCTCTCTTCATGAGGTTGTCTGAAGTTAAGCTTCACCTGTGGGAAAACAACCATAGGAATTTGTTGATTTTGGGCCATAAGTTGGCCTGGAAGATTTTTTTCTATATATTCGCCTTAGGAAATAAGTGAAATTGAGTTTTTAGGCCATATGCTTCATTGTTAGTGAATACCCTTTTTGTGGAATGCCCCCATCTTAGGGTATTGGGGCCTTGTTTAATCCTGATATTATGAAGCACTGCTTCATATTTCCAAGGCCCTAGGTCGATGCCCTCATGAATTCTAATATTTGTGTGGGTGATCTTCCATTCCTTCCATGGAGTAGGGGAGGGAGTGCTTTGTCAATATTCCACTATGCAAGTGTGTCTATTTTTGTTCTTGCTCACCTGAAGGTCAAGCAGTTGGTCCATTTGTTGCAATGGGGAAATTTGTTTCCATGAATCCATCCAAAATAGTGTTTCTTTGCCTTCCCTAATTTCCTAGAAAGCATGCTCATGTAATAGGGAGTGGTTCTGCCAGGCCGCATTCGAGATAAGTGAGACATTATTTTTTTCATTCCACCTTATTAGCTATGTCTTGTCCACATCAGGTGTGTATTTGCGATGCAAAATATGGGCCCAAAGGTCCCTTGGTTTCTTAAGCCACCTCCACCAGATTTTGGCTACCATGACCTGGTTGAGAAAGTTGGGATCTCTAATACCCCATCCACCGGCCTACTTCAGCTTGCAGAGAGCCTCCCAATTAACTAGTGCATGTTTCCATCCTTCTTTAGTGCCTAGACAAAATAAATTTAATTGGATGCTTTTGATGGTATTTAGCACAGATTTGAGGGAAGCCAAAGTCAAGAAGTCATAGATCAGGATTTTCTGCAAAATATATTTTAAAAGCACCAAATGACCTACTAGATTCAAATAATGAAAGGTCTAGGAGTTGAGTCATTTGTCAATGGAGGCAAGTAGTTCCTCCCAAGAGAAGTTCCATAGGGCGTTATCAATGAGGGGGATGCCAAGGTATTTGGATGAAAGGGAGATATTGATGAACCCCCTGATACAAGTGATGAAGGCTTGAATAGAATGAGGGGTATTAAAAAGGAAAATATAAGATTTACCAGTATTTATGGAGGTACCAAAGGATACACTGAAATCATTGATAATATTGAGGACGCGGTGGGATTCTTTGGCTGTAAGGGTACCCATCAACATTGTGTCATCTACAAATTGGATATGTGAGATAAGGGAGTGAAATCCATGCAGGGGAAGGCCTTTGAGAGATCCATCACCAATGGCTTCCTTTATGGATCATCTACGGCCTTCCACCATAATGACAAAAAGAAAAGGGGAGAGAAGGTCCCCTTGATGTACTCCTATAGAGGGAGTAAAAGGTCAAGATGGAACACCATTGATCAGGATAGAGAATAAATTTGATGAGGTGAGGGTCATTATCCAACTAACCCAGGCTTCATTAAAACCAAAGGCTAGGAGGAGTGAATGCATATATTGTCAACTTAGCTTTTCAAAGGATTTGGAGAGATCCAACTTAATAAGAATACTACGAGTTCTAGACAAATTCGGGGAGTGAATAACCTCATGGGTGAGGATAATGATATCCATGATTTGACACTCCTCGACATAGCCATATTATTCATGAGAGATAATGAAAGAAAGAAGAGGTTTGAGCCAAAGGTAAATTACCTTTTTGATAAGCTTGTAGATGACATTGCACAATGTGATTGGACGAAATTGTTTCGGATGAGAGACCCATTATTATTTGGGTATTAAATTGAGAAAGGTGGGATTAGGAGTTGGAAGCATACTGAGAGTATTGTGGGAGTCTTCTATTAACTACCACACCTCCTCGCGAACCAAATGCCAATAATGATAGAAGAAATCGGTGGTAAAACCATATGGCCTTGGGGATTTTCCTATGGGAATGTCCTTGATGGCCTGATCAACCTCCTCCAGGGTCACAAGTCTAAGGAGAGATGAATTATGTTTATTTGTAGTCAAGGAGGGAATGTGTTATGTTATTTTTGCAATAGCCTCATATCTGTCTGGAATTGGTTCTATGAGTAGATCTTGGTAATAGCTTATTGTTTCCTACTCAATGCCTAGGTGATTCATGATCGATTGTCCCTTAGAATCCTTAAGCATGGGGATGCAGTTAATGTGCCTTCGTTAAATCATAGATCTATGGAAAAATTTATAATTTTTCTCCCCCCTCTTTGAGCCACTGCACTTTGGATTTTTGCGTCTAGAGGATTTCTTCTTGAGAATATATGTGTTCTAGTTGTTTCTTGATGCAAGCCTCTTCCTATTTTATTTGATCTGATATCCCCTTTGCAATGATTTCCTGTTGTATTTTCTTCGTTCTCTGCTCCAATTTCCTTTGGGCCTAGAAGATGTTTCCAAAGAGAGTTTTATTCCATTCTTTGAGATGTTGCTTGAAGTTTTTCAGTTTCTATTGAAAGCGATACATCAAATTACTATATTGAATGGTTGTTTCCTCCCATCATTGTTGGACATTTTCTTTGAATTCAAGGTGAGTTAACCAACATTTATCAAATACGAATGGTTTGCAGTGAGGGGAGCTCGCGATATCCAACCATAGCTCAATTGTTCAATGATCAGAGCCATCCACAAAACAAATATTGGATTCCACAATGAGGCCATCTAGCATCAGTGGTTCGAAGATTAGGAAATGGTTGAAGAGGCACACAATATGTTGGGTTCTCGATCGCCTATTGGTATTAGTCTAGGTAAAGTCTCCATTGATATTCTCAAGGTCCACTAGTCGTAAATTGTAAAAGAGGTTTTTAAAACCGTCATTGTCACCTTCCAACTGGTGGATACGTCCTCTCTTTTTGTCAAGGGACAGAATGATGTTGAATTCACCTCCCATGATCCATCTACTATCTTGAATAATTGTGCCAAGTCCTTCGAGATTGTTCAAAAAGAGGATTTTGTCAAAGGGTGATTGTGGCCCATAAACATTGGTGAGAAACCCCTCCTTGTCGGAGACAATAGCTCTATATTTAGCAGAGATGGTCCATCTAGTCATGAAAGAATTATCAAGGATCATTGTTTCCTAGTTCCATAGGATGAATAAGCCTCCCGCTGAACCTCCCGAGTCGATATTTACATATTGACATTGTCTCCAACACCTGGTTAAAATGAGATCATCTTTAGTACCTGCACATTTAGTTTTTTTAAGGAATAGAATATCTGGATTTTCTGCCAAAATATGGTTTCAAAGGAGGCATTGTTTACCCCTTCCATTGAGGCCCTTTATATTCCATGAAATTATCTTCATGAGGAAGGTTGGGAGGACATGGGATGAAAACTCTCAGTAATCATTTGAATCTGACCCGAGTTGACCATAAAGTTTCCCACATCTCGAATTAATTGTTGGGTTGATTTTCTTCCACACCTTTTTTCTCTCTCTTGACAGCTTGCGAGAATCCTTTAGAGGATCCTTTTGGATTCCTAACCCCACACCAGATCTAGAAGTGGCTCCTTCATTGGAGTCAAGATAGACCTTATGGAATTTTCAAATTTGTTCATGAGGAAGGGTGAGCAATTCCTTTTTACGGTAGGCCTCCTCGAGACTGACCAAGTTAATTCCTGCCAATTATTTCTCATCTAATTCTATCTCCATATCTCCTCCATCATCAATGATTTTCTCCTCCACCATAGGGTCTAACCCTGGATCCAAATAAATTTGATCAATGATAGGTGTTTGGTTCGGTTGTTCCACCTCTTTCTCTTGCATATTGGGGGGATTTTGACAGATCCCTTCCATCTCTTGATTTTTTGGGGTTTGATTCAGGATATCAAATGATTTTCTTGTGGAGGGAGCTCTGACTTGATTGTTGACTAGTTTCCTAGGTCATTTCTTTCTCTTTCCTTGCACTTGGGTAAATCCATCCTTGTTCTTCTTTGTTGTCGTGGCCTCTAACTTGAGTGGAACATTGAGCGGATAGTCCCTGAAGATGTGACCATGCTCATGAAATTTTTGATAAAGGAATGGGATGTGCTCATAGTCGATCGTTTGGATCCAATCATTGTCTTGATTCTCTAGGCATATAGAACCTGAAAGGGATTTGGAGAATTTCATGTAGACACATATTCTTGCATAAGAAGCGTAGCATCCTTTCTTGGTGGCCATTGCGACTTTAACAAATATGCCCAATGCATTTCCGATTCCTTCCATGATTCCCGAGGAATCGAATATAACCGAATCCAAATAGGGGAATGGGTAAATTCCTCCTTCTATGGGTTGAAATGTTTAGTCCAAAACCTCAAATAAAGCCCAGCCGAATTGAAAAATATGTCCCATTTTCAAAGATCCTATCTCAATCCTCCAGGTTATGGAAGATCATGGTGAAGAAACCCTTGGAACCCATTTGAAGGTCGAAATGACCCTTGGGCTTCCACCATGCCTTGATCCATCTAACTAGATCCTCTCTGAGGGCCACATTCCCAAAATTTTTCCAATAAGTGCGTGATCTTTCATGTATTGGGTATGCTCCCCCATACACTCTAATCTAATCACATACCTTGGTGTCGTTGGGGTTTGCAGAAGACATTTCCCTGGCTCCCAAGCCCGAGCCACCTTTGGATGGGATGGTTCTAGATCCATGTCTACTTATTTTCCTTTTCTAGATTCAACTCACGAGATGTTTTCTTGTGACTGCAAAATCTGTTCAAAGGTAGGTCACGAACTGCTCGATCCCATTGTCATGTGGATAGATCCACTTATTACCACATTACGGTAGGAGGTGGTGCGTGACTCCTCACCAGTCGGCTTCATGGCGGTGGCCATGCCAACACTCGCACGGAGTCTGCTACACAAGCGGTGTCGGAGCTCAAAAGTATTCAACAAACCCTAGTTTTTTCCCCGCTTTGCATCAAAACCCTAGTATCACGTTGTTCCAATATAATTGAATGTTCAATAAACTATTTTGTTAATTAAAATTAATTCATCTAAGAAAATATTATTTTTTAATA
Source organism: Picea sitchensis (assembly GCA_010110895.2). Classification (NCBI taxonomy): domain Eukaryota; kingdom Viridiplantae; phylum Streptophyta; class Pinopsida; order Pinales; family Pinaceae; genus Picea; species Picea sitchensis. Next base: position 3,439 of record SNQJ01S0018771.1, on the reverse strand, counting down.
TAAGTTAATTGTTTTTAATATTAATTATCTTTTCAAAATTAAAAATTAATTCATTTTTAAAAATTATATATTTTAATACCATTAAGATTTTTTTATAATAATAATAATAATGATCTATTTTTAAGGTCACATCGAAGCCATACACCAAATTGATGTATGATACCCCCTTGTTTGTGGGACCAGGAACTCCCTTCGCGCAACGATTTTACTGCTAAAGTCTATGGAGGTATACATACCCTACCCTACCCTACCCCACCCCCCTCTGGATTTGAACATGTGACCTCCAAGAAGAAAATACATGTTCTTAATCATTAGACTATATATATATATATATATATATATATGTTCCTCAAATAACCTTTACGAGCTAAATCCCATGGAACTTGGAATCAAAATTGTTGTATTGGATAACACAATAATCGATTTAGGCTCACAAGGTGTGCATAATTGTTAAAAAAATAAATTAAATAATTTTTCCTAGTAGCGTACATGATAAATTCTTTAAATATCAATAAATATAAGTCATGTTACAAAGGGAATAACCATGGTTCTTAGGTGTTTGCCTTTGAGCTAATTTTTTAGATTTAAGGTTTATAATAATGCAACTCCATCCATTATTTCCTGGATAAGAATTATGGAAATTATCCTTTGTAAATTCGTTTTTAAAACAAGAATGCTAACTATAGTGTATTTCTCTTATTAGTCCCTGCCATGGGACTATAGCAATGAGTTTGTTTTTGATGTGACATTAATTTGCCTTTTACCATAAATTTGTGTATGTAATGTAATGTTTAACATAGAAAAACAAATATATATTTTTGGATATTATAAAAATATTTGTGTTTCTCATTTCTAATAGGTTGATAGAATTGAAGTGTAATTGCTCCCTTCACGTCTTTCAATATGTAGAATTAATTACATAATCAATGAATTTCACCAATCACCACATCTAAATATAAAACGTTGTACTATGTATTTATTATTATGCATTATTATATTTATATTATATTTATTATCTAATAGATTATTTATTATTATATTTATTACATTTATATTATATTTATGAATATTATAGTTCCATTCAGCTTACGGTTCATTATACATTTTGAATAAAAAACAACCCTCAATTATTTTCTTTTGACAAAAAATATTCATTACTTGTGCATTTAGTTATATTAAGTTTCATTGTCCAACATGTATTTCCCAACTAACTCGGTAAGCCCTTGTTTTTGTGACTACTTAACTAACATGATGGCAAGCCATGCCTACAAAGTGATGGTATCAATAAGAATGAGTCAAGGTGGTGAAAAGAATAAAAAAGAGTTCCCTTCTCATGGTGCAAGGTGCACTCCTCAAATATTCAACATTGAGCACAAATGTATTGCATCCATATCAATCTTTTGAATGAGGACTTTTACATGTATCAAAGAGTCATGGTACCAAGTTAAAAAAAATGGGGAAATTGATAGGGTGAATTTTTTTTTAACATAACGTCATTCCCCATTTTTTCAAATAAGAAAAAGAATACTTTAATAAATTGTCATATTACATTGAACTTGTTAACTCAGGGGATATTGTTGGTTAGCTTTCCAAGAAATAAAAATAGAAAGATGTATAAATTAGCTACAAAAATTAGAGACCCATACAATTTCAAAAAATATGTTTTACACTTTCAATTTTTTCACAATTCAATACTTACATGGAGGCAATACCAACTAAGTTAATCTTTATCCCAGTGTTGTGGGTGGGAATCCCTCCTACAGACTTAGCACTTAGGGTTTTATCATGCATGAAGAAAAGACCTAAAGATTCCTACTTTTTATCATCATCCCAGACCTAATCCCCATTATTCTTAAGCAAATACATAGTTCAGAAGATCAAGTGAACATACCTTATTTTCGACGTTTGATATCGATCCCTCTTCATGCTTGGTCGCTCTTTGACTGCAACTCTCCTCCCAAGGTTGACCTGCATTCACAAAAGACAAACAAAGAACTCCACATGCATTTGATCTACATATTAATGGGTTAGAGATTTAATCAACATGTACGCAATAAACAATGAAAACCTCATATGGTGGGATGGGAAAAGTACTTATTTATTATTAACTTCACTAAAGAAACTTACAATGATGAATCCGACCACTACTCCATGAACCTAGTCCTGGGCTCCTCTTTTACTGTGCACCAACTGCTAACACACTTGCTTCTCTTCTTCCTTGAAATCACAAAATGGTTGCAGAATCTTAAGCAAAGGGGAATACAAATTCGAGTAGATTTTCTTTACTATGTTTTCCTTGTTTCAAATGGGACCCTTACCCCTTCTTTTATAGGCTAGAAGGAGCTAGGTATTTGGTCGAATGAATGACCATGCATGGCCGAAAGGTTTAGTTAACTTACCCAAAGTTGTGTGTTCTGTCAACAACTTTCCTTTTTTCGTTCTTTTGTAGGTCCACGTGGGTTGTATTGGGTCAGCTAGCATGGACACTGTAGATACACGCGGGCTATAGTGGAGTAGGGTGTCTGGGCCTTTAAAAAAGGTATTTTTAAGAAGAGTTGTTCAGTAGTGTTTTGGCAAAGAAGGAATTTGAGATGGCCTGATGCCAGGTAAGCATGTCTGGTGCAAATTAGGGTTATAATAGATGCCCCCTAATGTGTGAGGTCAGAAGAGCATCCGATGGCCGAAATACATTATCAATCTTCACCAACGTACCAAACAAGTGAGCCCAGGGACCAGAAATTGGGAGGTGCCATCTACAAAATAACAATTGTCTCACCGAGGCGGGCATACCCATGTTCGGGATGAAATAAAATCATGGCTACCAATCAAATACACTGTAGATCCATGTCATATAACTATATAAAGTGTAGCTGTGAGCAATACACACTGGAGATACATCTCGAAATCAAAAATATATACATGTATAGTATCCATGTTCTAGAAGCTGACAAGGCCTGATGGCTAGAGATGAGGTCTTCAGAGCTCGAGCAACAACTTCAAAATCTTCAAAACTTGGGTAGGAGTGTAATATGAGTGTATGAATTCACTACCCAGAGGTCTTCGATGGCTCATCGGGTATGGACTAGAGGATCTTGATGATCAGACTAAAGGCTTCATTGATTTCAAACAAAGACTTGATTGGACTTTCAGGATGGTTGGGCATGAGGGAAAGAGACAAACTACAGAGGGGTTGACTCAGGCTTGGTAAAAATTCCCTTGGGCAATAGCATGACAAATGTTGAGACTTAGGCAGCATGGAATTTGACATAAGTTCATGATGCAAGAGGCAACGCAAACTCTCCATATGTTTGGAATAATAACCAAATGGAGGAGGACACAACTCTATGTAGCGAGAACAACTTCCTAAGGTCGTATTAAATCCCATAGATTGATGAACAAACAAAAGGATGTTCTTTGTCCAAGGGTGACTCATTGTGTT
>SNQJ01S0018770.1:71792-87771 GCA_010110895.2 Picea sitchensis | reverse complement strand
AGGCTCTCTCATTTGAAACACACTTGAGAATATTGAATATCTATAGGTGTCTGAGGTATACAAATGATATCTAAGCCGAAATTCTGAGGAAAGTGAAGAAAAGAAGGCCAAAATGCAAGGAAGGATAAATTCTTTTGATGGTGTTGTCTAAGCTATGTTATTTTCAGGTCATCTCACCATTTTTTATATAACTTTGTTTCTATAATGATTCAGATCCTACAATTTCTATGAAAGTGAGACAACATATCCAAGTATCTGTGGTTAAAAATTCATCTTGTGGGTCGTTGTATTTTGGGAGTTACACTCTGTGGAAAATAAGGTTTGTGGCTAGTCCTGAAACTAGTCAAAATCAGGTGTTTCGGGTAAAAATGTCATAAATTATTCATAACAGATACAACTTCAGTGAGACCAATTGTGTTGGTTAGGGTACAGTCTATAGTAGTTTTTTAAATATTTTCATATCATTTCATAAAACATTTTGTGTGGGGCACGCTCTACAAGGTCGCTCTCTAGAATAAGCCAGAATTTAGCAATTTATGCCATTTTTGCTATAACTCCTTTTCTGAGAGGTTCCAAGTAGTGCCACCTGGACGAATTGCATAAAACACACTGAAGAACATTGTGTATCAGTTTCAGATATTTATACATTACAGGTTCAAAGTTATGATTACTTCAAGTTAGGGTTGTTGACTAATCCAAAACTAGGCATGTGAGACTAAAGAAAAGTTTGATGAAAATGATAATATATTGTTTTTAAAGTTAAGGAAGGTTTGCAGGAATGTGATCATATACACCAGGTCTATTACAGAGCTTCAAATCAGATTTGGATGATGAAATTGATGAGGTCTTTTGGTTGAGGTACATGTTGAGTACATGGTTGAGACAAGTAGTCGATGAGTTGGCGCACATACATGAGGTGTATAGTTGATGATATTGGTACATATTGATGAGTCATAGTTGATGAGTAGTTGACACATGATTGAAACATACTTGGAACATGGTTGGATACACTTGTTTATGGTACAGGTTGATTACAGGTTGGTGCATGGTTGATGCACTTGTTTATGGTACATGTTGATTACAGGTTGGTGCATGGTTGATGCACTTTTTTGTGGTACATGTTGATTACAGGTTGGTGCATGGTTGATGCACTTTTTTTTGGTATAGGTTGATTACAGGTTGAGGTACAGGTTGATGCATGGTTGATGCATGGTTCAGATTTATTGGTATAGGTTTACAGTGATATATCTCACAGTGAGAGTGTGACAGTGGTTCCATCATTTTACTTCTACTTCAGGGTGGCAGGACGGGGCAAGGACAGGTGGTTGTAGCCACCTTCCGGTTGTATCCATAGAACATTGGGGGTTGTAGCCTCCTTCTGATTGTAGCTAGATATTTGGGGAGTTGGAGCTTCCCTCAGGTTGTAGCTTGAGAAACTAGGGGGTTGGAGCCTCCTTCCAGTTGCAGCTGGAAAACAAAGGAAGTTGGTTCTTCGAATGAATGTAATTTTTCAAGACATATAAGAAAAAACATTCCATGGTTTTCTCCCGATTTGGGTTTCCACATAAAACACTGGTGTACTGTGTATGTGTGTGATTGGTTATTTATTACTGCTCATTATTGTATAATAATTCTACATTGATATAACATTTGAATAAAAAAGATTATAATTACATTATTACTGATTCACCCCACCTCTCAGTAATCCAACAGTTAGGCCTACAAAGAATCATAGCAATATCAATGGCAGGGCATCATTGTGAAGAAGATGTCAGGGAAGACCCGAAGGTCAAATTGGATTGGTTGGAGCAAAGCATTACTACATTGACAGAGTTGGTGACACAAGTACTAGTAATGAAAGGTAAGGAAGCACACTCAACAGAGTCTTCACATGAAGAACACAAGGTTGGACTAGAAGGTTCCAAAGGCGAGATGCTTGGAAGCTCAGGTAATGACAACAATGTTTATGTTGGGTATGTGTTATATTATTTTCATGGTTAGAACTAGTGTCTACATTTCACCAGGCACGCAGGGGGTAGAGTGCCCCCTTTCCCGAGTTGTTGTAGTGGGGTGGGAGCCCCCCGTGCATGGGGGTTCGGGGGAAACACACCCGAAAAAAAAATTGGTTGTTTTTTGCATCCATTTTTGGGCAGTGTTTCGGCACATGGTTTTCATCGATGGTTTTCTATTTCCAGTTAAGTAATTAGGGTTTTTTACTAATACATGTTATTTTATTAAGGTTTTGCATGCTATGGGATCCTATATGTATATTGTATTTTAAACAATGTATGAGATGATGAATATAGAATATCTTGGTTTTCTTGATTTGGGTTTCTAGGGGAAACATCTTTGTGTAATATGTCTATTTTCCATTGTATATTTTATGTTCTTTTATTGAAATGTTTTTTGTAGTAATTAATTGTACAAGGTTAAAATATACATTTGGTATCAGAGCAATTTTTGTCTTTAGGGGGAATCCTTTGTGGTTAGGGGTTTGGCTCAGGATTGTGATAAGCCTTGTTATAGTGGGAGATATGCGGTATTCATTTTTCAGGTGAAAAGAAATGGAGAGCAATTTGAAAATAGAGATCAATAAATTTAATGGGAAAAGTTTTTAGCTATGGAAGCTCAAGATGGAACATCTATTGGTAGACAAAGATCAGCGGATTGTGGTGCATACAAGTACTACACGTACAAGAACATCAACATATGAATGGAAACATTTGGATCGAAAGGCGAAGAGAACAATCTGGTTGTGTCTGTTAGATTTAGTATTACTGAATGTGTCAGGGGAAGCTACAACCAAGTCGTTATGGGATAAGTTGGGAGCTTTGTATCAGTCTAAGTCCCTGGTAAATAAATTGTTCCTATGGAAGAATATTTATAACCCGAGGCTGAGATATGGAGACTCAATGACAAAACATCTAAACACATTCAATACTGTGGTAAGTCAGTTATTATCTGTTGAGATTAAAATTTCAGATGAAGATAAGTGTATTAGTTTATTGTGCTCTTTACCAGACTTGTGGGATAGTCTGGTTGTGGCCATATGTAGTAATACAACTACCTTGATTTTCAATGATGCGGTCTCATCCTTTTTTTCGGAGGATATGAGATGAAGGAACATGGAAGGACAAAGCATAGATGCATTATTTGCAAGAGAACACTCTTAGGAAAGAAATATATCTAAGTCATCAAGTGGGAGATCTAAATCTATTGGAAATTTTGTAAAGGTGTGATGGAGATGTGGAAAATAAGTGCACTAAAAGAAGCAATGTAGATCCAGAAGCATTGAGAGAGCGAAGGGATCTGGATATTCTCCTTCTACAAAAGAAAATATGTCCAAGGAAGAAGGAGGAGATGTGTACTTGGCTTCTTCAAGAACACATGAAGATCATGAGGCATGGCTAATTAAATTAGGTGCATCCTTTCATATGACTCCCCACAGGGAATGGTTTTGTGAATATGAAAGGTATGATGGAGGTATTTTTTTCCTAGGTTATGAATCAATAAAAAAAATCATAGGATGAGGAAAATTCATGTTGAGGCTCATAGATATAAGGATTATAACACTTCCTAGTGTTTTGCACATCCCAGGATTGGCTAGAAATTTGATTTATGTAAGAAAAATGGATGATGCAGGAATAAAAACAATATTTGAAAAAGAAACCTGCAGGATGGTTTGAGGAGAAATCATCTTGCTGAAGGGATTTTGGATTGGAACTTGGTATAAGTTGCAAGGAAACACTATTAGTGATGGGTGTAATAGTGCTATTGTTCCTGATATTGAAGTTGAAGAAGAAAAAATTCCTACAGTATCTAGAGAAAAGGTTATGTTGTGGCATCAAAGATTGGGGCATATCGGAGAGAAGGGTTTTTTACTACTACATGGTAAAGGTATGGTTGAAGGTATGTATAACTACTCTTTTGATTTGTAGTTATGTTAACATTGTGTATATGGCAAGTAGAATCAGGTAAGATTCCGCTCTAATGCAATGAGGGGAAAATGAATTTTATAGCTAGTGCACAATGATGTGTTTGGACGTGTTCCTGTTCCATAATTGGAAAATATGTGTACTATGTCTCATTTATAGATGAATTCTCGAGGAATACTTGGACATATTTCCTCAGGAATAAATCTGAAGTCTTTGACAGGTTTAAAGAGTTTAAGGCTCTTTTTGAGAATCAAACAGAGAAAAGAATTAATGTGTCGAGGATGGATAATGGTGGACAGTTTCGCAGGAATGAATTTGAAGAGTTTCGTAAGAAGTGAAGTATAGAAAGGAAGATTACTAATCCATATACACCTCAGTAGAATGGAGTTGCATAAAGGATGAACATGATTTTGATGGAAAAAGAAAGGTGCATGCTCAGTGTTGTCGGGTTAGGAAAAGAATTATGGATAGAGGTAGTGGGTATTGCATGTTACATGGTCAATAGATCAACCTCTGTTACAAGGGAAAAAATCTCTATGGCCAAGGGTAAACCACATCAGACAGGTATGACTGCAGAAATCAACTCAATTCCAACATATGCTATATATACTAATGTGCAATATAAGAAAGAGGCCTACCTTGATCCAACATTTGATGATGTTCCACCATTGAGCACTTTGACCCAAAGCTTTATACCAGCGAGAAGTTCTCAACAAACAAGAAAAGAAAGCATATAGTGACGATATAAAAGGGGTTATCACATCAGATAACATAATCCATTAATAAACAATACAAACACGCCCATGGATAATAATCATATGTTTGCAAGATATTGATAGGACGGGAAAGGAGTATTTCTATTAATAATTGATCAGTAGAAGTGACATTGTTACAAACTTTCATGTCGGCATGGTTAGAAACCAAGAAACCAAGTTCCTTCCAACTGGGTCTCCACCACTTCAATCCTCCACCAAAGGCAAGCTCATAGGAAAGAGGCAATGAGGTCCTCTCAACAATAGGGAAAGAGCTTGGGGGTTGAACACTGTGTTCAGACTTGAGGGACAAAGGGATGCAGACTCAATATGAAGTAATTTCTCCAGAGTAACTTTTCTCTCAAATTTGAATGCTTTCTCCTCTTTTCCATAGCTCAAAATTGTGCTCTTATAGCCTTCATAATGCAACTAAAGGGCTGAGTCAGAATGTTTCCAGTATATGGAAGGCCAAGGACCAAAGATCTTCTGTCGTGACATGGAAACCCGACCTCATTTTGTATTTTCTGGCACAAATCTTGATGTACACGGGTTGTAGTGGAGCAGCTACCGTATACGCATCTTGCATAGCAGATAGGGAGTGTATATGTGTAAAAATGTATATTTTTAGCTCTAGATTCATCAAAAAGGGAGGATAAGTTTGCATAGGGAATTGGAAAAAGGCCATCTGTGCAACATAGAAATGGTGAGGAAAATATTGCTATAACATATGCCCCCTAATGTGCGATGTTAGAGGAGTATGTGCGATGGCTGAAATACATTATAAATAACCTAGAAGTGGAGTGGTAGAGAACCAACTGGATGAACTCAATTGCTCATTACATTATGTACTGACTTTCCATACATGGATACCAAGAATACAATGCAGATCCATGTGGAAAATATACCAAACAATTGTTCATGGATATGAATAGGAAAATACACATGTTGTTACATGCCAAAAGCTGTCATAGTCACGAACAAGTCCTAGTGAAACCAGACTCAAAATCAATCTGAAGATATCTGTATACCATGGAGTACAATATGATCTCCCATGATCACTTAAGTCAAATAGATACTAGTCCAATGAAGGGGAAGCAACAACTTAGGAAAGATGCGGCCACATAGTGATGTCTTCAAGTATTCTACACTATCTGCCAAAGGTGCAAGTATACATCATGTGAATAAAGGAGTTGAGGTCAAACACGATGAGACATTGTTTGATTACTGGTCCTTGAGGTATATTGTTAACAAATGTGAGACAACCTACCAATAATGAAAGTAGGTATCAAGGCACCGAGTACATTCCTACAAGTGTGGAAAAGGAGTCAATGTCAAACACTTGAGAAATCCATTGATCAGGAGACATTGATGTATTCCCATATGTCGATGGCGAGAAGTCCTGCCATTAATGACTGCAAGCCTCAAGGTATTCATAAAACTCTAGGTCCCATATCCAGAATAAATGAGCTGAAGTCGATGGAAAGAGACCCGTTGAAAGGAGAGCATTGAGGCATCTCTCATCAGTTAGCACAAGGAACAAAGAAGTAGCTTCATGATTTGGTGGAGATCGGACAAAGAACATGTTCACGAACCAATGACCCTATGCGTCTTCCGCATGTGCCCAATGCAAGCGGTACATGAAAAAGACCCTTTGAATGGCAACCAATGATGAAAAATTGCTGACAAAGGCGAGGAAACCACCAATAAGGATAATGGCATCCAAGACACTACACGAATCCCAAAGTGTGAATAGATGTCTTGCCTTCAAACACAAGGGAAACCACCCAGTCAATGACCAATGATGAAATGTCGATTGTTGGTTTCAAGGTGACCTACCAATGATGAAAGTAGGGCCAGGGTGCATGATAAGACCAAAGTATCATGTGATTTTGAGACAAACTGAGGGTATGGCCAACATGCAAGGTCAATATTTCTGAGGAGTGGCTGACAGAGGTTGATAGACTTCCTTTGAACAAGAGCATGAGACATATGGTGGACTTTGGCAGCATATACTCAATGATGTGACAATTAGATGCAACAGGCATCCATAATGTTCTCTATAGGGACTGGAAGAGAAACCAGTCGGTAGATAAAACTCTGTACCGAGATCAAATTCCTAAGTCCAGGCTAAACCCAAAATTATGATGACACAAGGACTCAATAAAAAAATTCTCCATTCAAAGGCGACACGACTGCTGCCAATTACAATATAGTACTCCCTTCCTACCCGTCATTATTTCTTTTTTCATAACAAATGAATGTTATGATACAGAGGAGGGAACGAGTGTCACAAGTAAGAAAAACTAGTTCCAGCAGTGGAACGTACCTATGCTCAATGCAAGGAAATGCATGTGGGAGATGGACACTCAGGGTGATGTTCCCTCTAGTGTATAGGGTGTCAAATTGTGAAGGATATAAACAAGGCTCTGCTTGGTTGAGGATGCAAACTTCTTAGGCAATGGTTTATAATGCAAAGCAAAAACCGGCTAAAGGATCAATAGAGCAAGCGAGGGCATGAGATGCAATCACAAATTAACGCCAAAAAATGTCCTTTTTTATATCTTTTAGTCTACTTAGTGTGAAAAAGGGGTAAACTTGTGCCAAATAGATGTCTTTTCAAATCCAATTTATGAGTGTCAAAAAGACAAGTTCACTCGGAAATATTTTCAATTTTTGATAGCGAGTTGGAAAAGAGCTTAACTAAGACTCATGAACTTTCAAATCCAACTTTAACGAGTGTGAAAGGGACAAATCACAAGATGATCTTTTCAGTTTTTAGACGAGTTGGAAAAGAGATTAACTGAGACTCATTTTTGGGAGTCTTCGAGTAATAAGGCCACATGTGCATGAATGATAAATGAGGCTCATCAGCAAGTCATGTGTTGAATTATAATGGACTCCCAGTTCTAAGGAAAAAATCAGCATCAACGCCAAATGAAAAATAGGTTCTAACTAGGGTACCCATGTTTGGTAAGTCTCTACCATTTATTAACGAAACTATTAATAATAGAAGGAGGGTTATGCGTCGCAATAAATGGGTTTGTATCTAAGGAGTAAAAAGAGGTAGTCGAAGGATAATGCAAAATGCACGATGGAGTAGATACCTATCCTATATGCTAGGTTATGATTATACCTTCCCGAGGAGACGAATGACCAACTATGATGTTGAAATTCGCAAGAAAACTAAGTCAAAACTAAAAAAACCAGCTTAGAACCATTCTTGAATTAGTTTGTTCAGTGAAAAAATAGCATGAAACCATATCAAGTGGGTAAAAATAGCTTATAAATAGCAATAAAATCACAAATTACTGTATCATTTTCATTTTTACCCAAATAATGCAATTTGGACTAAAATACCTCCAAGATTCAAACGACGATTGCAGGAGCAATAGGCAATAGAATCATGAACTGTCTGGATCAAGTAACTCTTCATCGCATCCTCTTCAAATTCAATGGTTTACATTTTCGAATTAGGTTCTATTTTGTTAGTTTTTTAGGGCGCAATTTGGGATTTTCGGTATGCGCGAGTTTCTCTGAATAGGTCGCATGTATGACTAGGTATATAGCCCTGTGTGAACCACAGGGGGCGTATATCAAGCCCTACCTGTGACTGTGAGCAAGTAAAGTCGCGTATATGTACGCAAAAGGAAAATAAGAGGGGTTTCTATCTCAAAAATGATTTGTTTGTTTGCAGGATGGTGTTGGAATGGAGAGAGAGAGAGCATGAGGTGGTAGATGTAGCAGTGGATCGAGATCCGGTGGTTCAAGCAACTCTAAAAAGATGTGTTCTATACAATTTTTGGGCTCTCAAAGGAATGAAAGCCCAAGTGATGTTGGAGATGTTGGTGGGCTATTGGGATCCTGATAGTGAGAGATTTATCCTTGATGGACAACTATTAAGGATTGAAGTAGAGGACATCTACTTCTTGACTGGAATTTCATGTTGAGGAGAGGTTGTGGACCTCAAGTCACATGGGGCAGGGAGTGGGATGAAGTTCGAGGAGTATATCGAAGCCCACTATGTCGCAGGGATGCCCATGGTGGGAAGTCAAATCCCCATCTGGGCTATAGGTAACCTTAGCCTGAAGATCATTGTGCTCATGCTTACCAGGATCATAGGATCAACCTCGTTGCATCAAGCATCGAGGCCACTTATTTTTTACACATTGGAGTGTGCGAGACCCACTTTCTATGATTGGTGTACCTCAATGCTGACCAATATGAAAGGTCATTTGACAGAGTACAAGCAAGGGGGTAAGCGAAACTTTGGTTTTGCCTCTATTATTTGTAGCTTCTTTTTCGAGCGAATTCTAGGTTTGGGACCTAGAGTGGAGATCCTTCCTAGAGGACCATGCAATCTGTCTATGGCATGGTGGATCGAGTTCATGAGAAGACAGGGGGGAGGTAGGGTGGCGACACCCTACAATTATTATTTTTTCTTCTGGTGGCAAAGACAAATCATTGCACTGGATGACTATCCCTACACGAGAATCGATTTTAGAGGAGATCTAGATATGCCACTTCCACCAGGAGCCACCTTCAGCGCCATAGGTAAAAAAAAATTACATATTTCATTTTTTTTGTATTTTTGTTTTTAAGAGAACAAAAATATTTTTGGATGGTGTTTTAAATATTAACTAGATACTTTTGCGATCGCAGATGTGGGTCCACGACGACTAGAGGGATTCCTACGACATAGACAGAGGAACTGGGGAGATGAGTCGGTGGGAGGAGAAGTGGAGAGAGTCCTACAGAATGTGTAGGGAAACCTGTCTCATCTGACACAGAGGATTCCTATGGTTCAGGTAGAGGATCTACCTGGAGCCATGAAACGACAGATTGTTGGTGTACCTAGAGCATGGTTACAACTCTTCCGACGTCTCACAAAAGCAGTGGTTTGCTATCATGACACACATCCGGCGCCACAGGCGTAGATGTCGTGGGATATGTATACCAACTATATATATATTTTGAGGGTTTTATCCCCAAATTTTGTAATATAAACACCATATTTTTTGAAATATATAAAGAGGGATATTTGGCTTTACTCATATCTTACAATGTGTACATTGATTAATGGTTTTCTTTACTTTATTAATGTGACAAATGCCAATCTAAAACATAATTAGCGTAGGCATCAAATACATGATTAGAACTTCTAGGAATGTGAAAATATGTAATAAAATCGAATTGTCGTTCTAAAAGACATACCCGTAGGAATCAATGGAGTAATGTAGGATCACGCACATGGTAATGACTGTTCAAATGACATACTACTAACTCAGAATCTAGGAAAAACTCTAGAGAGAGAATACCATGTGAGATAGCATCGCGCAAAAGTTCTATGACGACGCTATATTCGACCACATTATTCGTGGATGGCCCTAGGCATATGCCACCTGAAGACACTAGTAGACCTTGGGGCGAGTAAATCACCCAAGCGACGAAAACTAAGTTTTGTGTATGATGAATGGCTCTGTCTGCAAATCCTAGGTAGACCAAAGACTCCATTGACATCTTCCAACAAAAGGGAAAACTCGATAAGCAAGCCAAAGACAAAAATAAAAGGGGAAAAAGATGTATCTCCACTAAATTTATATTAGTATACAAAGGGTTTCGCCCAAGCCTAGGGTTCAACCGTAACACTTTTTCAAGTAGAGCCCATTTCTGGGCTCGGCCAATTTATTCCCTTCATAATCCTCCAACTTGTAGGCTCCTTTTTCTAGGACCCACCGCACGATATAAGGACCGTGCCACATGGGTTTAAACTTTCCTGCCCCAAGAGGTTCTTTGGCTTGGTCATACAAGAGGCCCAAGTCACCCTTGGCATACAACCAGGGACATGTAGACTTGTCATACTAAACCTTGACATGCTTCTTGTTTTCCTCGATAGTCGTAAAGGCATCTCGACACTGCTCGTCAAGACTCTCTAGGTGTACAAGGCGTCGCTCTAAATCTGAAGTGTCGGGTAGGAGATAGACTGCCAACTTGAGAGAAGGGATTTTGCATTCAATATGAAGTATCAACTCCACTCTGTGAACTAACTAAAAAGGGGAAAAACTGATGGCATATTTGACCAAGGTTCGGTATGCCCAAAGCACGTGATATAGCATGATGTGCCAATTGGAATGACTTCGGCTGGAAATTTTTTGCAAGATGGTCTTGAGAGACTTGTTGATGGCCTCTACTTGCCCATTTTACTGGGGGTAATAAGGAGATGAGTGACCATGTCTAAGCCCCATATTATATGCTACTTCTACCATCATTTCATTCTGAAAGTGACTGCCATGATCAATGACAATGTCACTCGGGATACCAAACCGGGTGATAATTTGGTTGAACAGGAAGAAGGTTGAAGTCTTCCCATCAAATTTTATGGTAGGCATGGCTTCGACCCACTTGGTAAAGTAGTCTAGAACCACGATAATGGGTTGATATCCCCCAGCTGAAGTTGGGTTGCAATCGATGAAATCTACCCCCCACTTGGTGAAGGGACCGATGGTAATGGTTGGGTGAAGGGGTGCTGGGTGCGAGTGCATTTTCCAAGTGAACACCTAGCAGGGGTGACACTTCTTAACCACTTCAATGCAATCTTTAAAGATGGTGGGCCAGAAATAACTGGCTCGCAGGATTTTTTGGGTTGTAGCAAGCCTGGATAGATGACCACCACAAGCCCCTTTGTGGCAATCATTTAGGACTAACTCATATTCCTCATGAGTTAAGAAGCGATGTAAGATATTATCTATTCCTCAGTGATAAAAAGTGTCACTGATGATGGTATACTTTTTGGCTTGGTATCTAACACATCGTCGATCATCTTGCGAGAGATGCTGAGAAAACTTCAAGGTTTGAAGATATAAAATGATGTCTCCATACCAGGGGTCGGACGATGAGATAAGGAAAATGTGTTCATATGCAAACAAATCGACATGGATAACATCCTCGTCTAATCATGGGAAATCGGATATTAACTCCGCAAAAACTAGTGATTTCTTGGACTTGGTTGAAGCAAAGTCGAGATCAAATTCTTGTAAGATGACAATCCATTTATTATATTTCTCGCCTATGATACACCTAGTGAGGACGTATTGAAACGGATTGACATCAACAACCACAATAGTCTTTCAAAGCAATATATAGTTTCATAAACGTTGGACTACGTGAATGACATCCAATGATAGCTTTTCAATGTGGGAGTAATTAAGCTCAGGACCGACTAAATTTCGACTGAGATAGTAGATGACGTGCTCATGAACCTCATCATCCTCCTGAGCTAGAACCATACCAATCGTCTCTTTAGATGTGACAATATACAACAAGTAATCTCTATTGTAATCAAGAGATTTCAGCAGAGGGGCCGATACTAAGGATTTCTTTAAAGTGTCAAAAGACTCATGGGCCCGCTCATCCCAGATAAAAGGGGTGTCTTTATTCAATAGGAACATGAAACCCTTAGTGATATTGGCATAATTCACGATAAACTGATGGAGAAAGTTAGCTTTCCCCTGTAAACCTTGAAGTTGTCTAATCGTGCGCGAGGGAGGCAACTGAAGTATTGCCTCAACCTTAAGAGGATCTACCATGATTCCAGTCTCGGAAACTAAGAATCCTAAGAGACAGCCATACCTAACGCAAAAGATGAATTTGTGAGGGTTTTACCAGATTCTATAGTAACGACATCTTTCAAAAACCAGTCGAAGGTGTGTAACATGATCCACTCTCTTGCGAGAGTGAGCAGCAAGATCATCTAGGTAAGCTTCGACTATGTGCTTGAGATCGTGAAAAGTGAAAGTCATGGTGCATTGGAAGGTCACTCCGGCATTTTTCAGGCCGAAAGGCATTTTCTGGTATGCAAAAGTACCCCAAGGACATATAAATGTCATATATTGTTGGTCCTCAGTTTTGATTTGGATTTGGTTATATCCTAAAAATCCGTCCATAAAAGAAAATATTTAGCTTCCCGCACACTCATCGAGAATCTGATCAATGAAAGGCATGGGGAAGTTATCTTTAGGGCAAGCCTTGTTCAGGTCATGAAAGTCCATACACACATGGATGGTTCCTTTATTTTTATTCATAGGAACGAGGTTGGATACCCATTCGGTCAAGGGAACCGGGTAGATGAAACCAACATTAAGTAGCTTCTCCACCTCTCCCTTAATAGCAGGGGCCTTCCTAGGATTAACATCTCTAAGATGTTTTCAAACAAATTTAGCATCCGGATAATTCCTAATCTCATGTTCGACAATACGAGGGTCGATTCCTGGCATCTCTTCATATGACCAAGCGAATACATCTCAAAATTCTTTGAAGAGGTTGGCATAGATCAAAATCTCTTCTGGCGAACAATCTGAACCTATATTTACGTTCTCAATCTTGCCAGGGGTACGAGAGATATCGATCGAGATGGTAGGAGAAATACTTGCCATATTTCCTTCGACATAAATTCCATGTGTATCAAGTGGAACTATGGCGTGACCGAATATCTCACTCAAGGTAGAACGAAAATTATCTTGCTTGACTCTTTCAAGACTTGGGAGAAAATAAGATCGATGATGCATATCATCCTAAGGTCTCTCAGAAACATTCATGGCTTCAAGGATGGCCTCATTCGAAGGAAAAGTCTCATACAAGAAATCATGCAAACAAGATAACGAGGTGGCCCATACAGGCCTAAGAACGAGATCATCCTCATCCGTTTGTGAGGTAACATGATCGGGATCGATGGAAGAGTCAAGAATGGATTGATATGAAATATCCGCTATTACCCATTATTTTCATCATCCCTATGATCGTTAATGATGTAAACCTATCTGTTGCCTTCAGAGGGATCAGTGGCCTGAGTTCCTGAAGAGAGAAGGGAGAAGAACTTTTCTTGAGAAAAGAAGTTGCATTTTCCCTTGTAAAAACCCTATAAAAAATGAAGTTCCCAGGTTTCTATATAGGCAGGGTGTGAGAATGACTAATTCTCGTAGGTTGCACCATAGCTGGGTTGCGAGAGGTTCGCAAGTTTCTCTATAGGCGAGGGTGCGAGAATTCTTACACGTGGGAAAAATGAGTGTTTTCTCGAATCTTCTAGAAGGAGAAACTTCCATGGTGAGGTGGATCTTACTGGCTTTCATGATTTAGTGGGATCATCCTAACCTCCTCACCTTATCCTCTTCAAATTATAAAAGGAGAGGAGCTCTCATGGAGAAAGTTAGCTTGGAGCTTGGAGCTTTTGTGATTGGCTAAGTTGGATTTGTCTTGGAATTATTAGCTTGGTTAGATTGGTTTTGAGTTTTGCCTTTGTCAAGATAGATTTTGAATATTATCAGATCTATGCTCTCAGAATTCTTGGAGTGGAAGTGTGTGGGAAACGAAGGAAAGTTGGAAGGGACCTTACGACATCAAGGCCATGGTTGTAATCTCTCTTTCACATTTAATATGATACAGTAATATGATTCTTTCCTATAAATATTGTTGTGTTGTATTGTATGATTCCTTGATCACATACATAGGTTTATATTGAGTTTATGCTATTACTATATCTTTGGTTGGTTGTGTTATTTTGCAGAATCATCATTGTATGAGCATTGGAACAAAGCTAGGATGGCGATGGCAAAAGGAAGTGAAATTTAAATGGTATGTCACTCATCCCTCTTTAGTTAGTAAATTCAATATCTAAAACTTAAGGAAAGTGTCATGTTCTGGTGTGTTTTGTTCTAGATCTAGGTGGAGCTAGGGAGATCAGTTAGTGTCCACACCTATTGATTTGTCCGATAACAAAATTGGCGACTCCACTGGGGAACATATTGTTTCCTAGTTAGTCTATTTTCCCTTCCTTTGATTGCTTGTTTTCTGGTCTCTGAGTCTGTGGGAGATCCATCCAGACTCTCTGGATCTAAAAGTTCACTCAAATTTAGTCCTTTTTAAAAAAAAATCTTGTTTACAGGCATTCTCGCACTGTACCCTTTAGTGGCTTGTGAGAAACACCCGAGTTCACACCCTAGTGTTAAGTCCAGTGAGAACTCCTCACAGTCAATATTTGTTCATCCTGCAAGAATATTTGATTCTCACACTGTAATACATTGCTAGCTTGCGAACTTTTTGTAAAATTTTTGGCTTGGGTCTTGTCATTTTTTAATGCCCAGTTTTTCTTTGAACAACTGGATTGAACTTTTGGAGTGTATATTGATCTGTTTACAGTCTTCTTGACATTCTTTGAGTTTCTTTTATCCATATTTTATTTGTTTGGTTTTGAAGGATTAGTCTCTTGCTTTGAGTGTCTTTCAATTACAAAGAATATGTTTTCTTTAGAATTGTTTAAGGAAAGATCAGATTTCTTCTGAATAGTTCGCTTTAAAAGAGAAATTTTAGTTTGGGTTTCTTTGTTTTAAGAAAGTTCATTATTGGTTTTAGTGAAATTTTTGAAACAAAAAGATTTAATTTCTTGCTTTCTATTAGATTGGGGGCATCCTTGCATTTGAAGTAGCGAAATTGCATGATTCTTGGCATTTTTTGATGTTAAATTATGAAACAAAATTTCCCCTCATGGTCGGGGGGGCATGAATCGTGCATTGGTGTTCAATACCTTTTTTCTCATTTCTTGAGAATCTTGATATTGATGAGTTTAGTATATTTTGGGACATCGTGTATATGGGAATGATAAATGTTTTCTCCTTCTCGTAGCATAGCTTTCATCGAAATGAAAAGATTGCATATACATATCTTTGCATAATTTTCGAGTTGGTCATAACACCATATTGTCCATGCCATCTTCCTTTTGAGTAACAATAGCCATAAAATAAAGCGCTTATAAAAAATGATTAGACTTTTTTATCTTTTCTGGTAGCAAACCTACATTATATTAGTTGTAGGGCTTTGGAATAGGTGTGAAAGATAACTTTCCAAAGTTGCAAACAAACATAGAATCTTGATTTAGGGAGAGGTTAAATCCACTTATTACATTTTGTCCCAGGAAGCCCTTCTAACACAAGGGTGAATCATGAGGTCGCATTGATACTAGCAGAGTTACTCACCCTGCTTTGTTGGTCTTGGTGTAGAGATTACATGTATTATGGGGGTTTCTTGAGAGGTATACCCACAATGATGAGTGAAAGCCTTTAAAGTTGATTTCGGGCTAGATACCCTACCCTTGCGCGTGGATCGGACTGTCGACTGTTTCCCCAGGCATCACTGTAGTGATTGGTAACCTTAGTGGCCTATCTCTCTAGGTTCTTTACACGAGGTGACTGTGGAGGGGAAAGTCTTCACGGTACCTGGAATTGACGTTGGCCAAACTCACTCAGG
>SNQJ01S0018770.1:21365-67310 GCA_010110895.2 Picea sitchensis | reverse complement strand
TTAAGGAAAGCATCATGTTCTGGTGTGTTTTGTTCTAGATCTAGGTGGATCTAGGGAGATCATTTAGTGTCTGCACCTATCGATTTGTCCAATAACATCCGCTACCAATAATGACATAGCCATGCCTGCATGTGACTGACCTTCACTCGGCGAAGTCAGAGAAGGTAGGGTCCATGGATCACTATGATAGGAAGTGCGAAAAGGAATGGACTTCCCTACTAAAGTAGGCCTACTAGACATGGCATAAACATGGTGAATTAGTGCCGAGAAGTCAAAAGTACCCATGAGGGAAGAATACATTCTGACACCAATATTCTCAGTTGTCGGCTGAGAATTGTCGATCATTGGGATCGATGGTCCAACAAATGTGTTCAAAATATAGTACTCAAAGGATAACTGGTTGATCATCATGATCTCTACCTGTTGAGGAAAACAAAGTGTGTGGAAGACAAACGATACGACAACAACCATAGCATAGGTCCAATTGTGACCTAGTAACAAGTTATAGTCTAGAGGTGCAAAAACTACCTCAAATTCCACCTCTACCATCTTCCCACCTAACTAGACTGGAAAGGCTAGGAGAATACCATGAGGGTGGAAGGAACGACTGGAAAATGTACTCAACATGTTCGACGACTTGAAAAGGGTTGGAGAACCGATATATTTCCAACAAACCAGAGACATCACGCAAGTGGCAACACCTTCATCAACGACCACTCGTTTGATAGTATACTTAGAATAATCCACGTGGATTTGGAAAGCCACATGGTAGGGTAAGCGAGGCTTCACGTCTGTGACATCAAAATTGATAAATTTTGAGCCACTAGGTTCTAGAGCTCCTAAGGCAGAGAGTAAGGCATTCCTCTATGATGGACACATATGGAGTACCTCCAAAGATGAAAACACACAAGGGGTTTGGCCTAGATCATCCATGATGGAGTAGTTTTGGGTGGTTATACCATTAGGGTTGTGGGTAGAGTGCTTGAGTACTCCTTTCAGTATACGAGGTGATGGCTCTGGTTTCTCAATCTGTAAGTTCATCTCTGGGGGTGGAGGAGGAGCTTCTAGGTTGGTACTAGCTTTTGAAGAGTTGTAATATCGAGAGAGGGTGGATATATCAATTTTTTCATCGACCATATTGATACAAACACGGTCACCATCTTGTGGTGGTCAGTTTGGACTTCCACCAGGTGCATTTTCGGCATTTGAATAACTTTAGGATAAATGTTGGTTGTGTGGGAATGGATTCCTCAGCATAGCGGGTGGTAGATTTAAAATCGTCGTAGCCTCCACAAGTTTGGGGCATAAGTGTGTAAGGTGGTCATCGGTACAAAGTTTACAAGGAAACTTCACCTTACACTTCTCTTTCTTTCCCTCTCCAGCATTATCATTCTGTGTCCCATTATTATCTTTTTCCTTGGGTTTGTTATTATTCTTCCCACCCTTACGATTATTTTGACCTTTCATTTTGTTCCCATCTAGTTGTTGGTGACCATTTGGGTTCTTCAACAATTACACAGAATGTACATCCACCGACTGGATGGGTTTGGAGGATCCAGACGAAGTTGGTCCTCCGATAGAATTCATTGTTGAGTCTGTGGATTTTACCTTGGCGGACCCTACAATTCCATTGGCATGAGGTCCAGGATTCTATCTAGGATCGTGATTTGGACGCGGTGTGTCAGGAAGAAGGTGGTATAACATCCCAGAATGAGCATATATCATATCGAGTTGTTGGGCTCTAAAAATAACTTCTTCGTCATTGAAGACCCTATAAGTAGAAACATCCTTTGAGATAGGAGCGTGCAAAGACTTTAGGAACCATTCTAGAAGAAATGCCAGGGGTATAGGAGTCTTAATCAACTGCCTCTGTCTACGCCATTCCTGGATATGGTCTGATATGTGAGTGTCGGTACTTTGGCGTAAAGTCGACAAAAGTTCAAGGACAACATCATAACAGATGGGCAGTTGGAAGTGGTTGAGAAAGGATAACATCAACTGATGAAATGCCACATATGTCCCCCTAGGTAGCTCAATGTAACATTGTGATGCAACTCCAATGAGAGTGCACTGAAAAAATCATAATCTAATAGAATCATGATTCAGATAGTTCGATGAGCACCAAAGGTGAAAAGTAGTGACGTGATCACCAGGGTCCTTGCCATTCTTACCTTCAAACTTTGGATGTATGATGAAAGTTTGGTAGGGACTGGGGGCCATGTGGGATCATGACTCACTGGTTCATTCATTAATTTAGACAAATCTAGAAGATTAAGCGTGGCCAGAAAGGGGAGACGGGGTTGTGACATCTAACCCCATCCTCCCACGAAAATTTGTGCATTAGGAACTGCATTCCATCCAGGGTTCTGGTAAGGACCAAAAAATTGTTTGGAATTATAAGGCCCACCTCTGGGATGATTTGTAAAATATGGATTGGGAATCATTCCAGTAGTAATGTTCTAATAAGGGTTATGAAAATTTCCCCCAGTTGGATTAGATCCAAGCTGAGGTTTGTTAAAATTTCCCCCAACTGGATTAGATCCGGGTTGGGGAGTGCCCAAAGCGTAAGAATGAACTTCTCCAGGTGGAAACCCGGAGGATTGAAGTGGATTCATCACGCCAAAAGTATTGGTCGGAATCAACACTAAGGGGATAGGGATATAGGGCGGAACTTGTCCACTAGTTGGGTTGTTCCATCCAGCCATAGAAGGATTAGACCCAGGTTTAAGAATAGGGACACTTCCTACATTAGGATTCACTTGGGGAATATGAGAACCACCAAACAGGAAGGGAGTGTAAGGAGGTGTAGTTCCCCCAAGTCCAAAGATAGCGTTATGGCTAGCAGCTGAGATGGCAGTTGAAAACTGCAAGATGCAGGAGCATCGCCTTCACAGTCATCAACTCACACATGGAGGAGAGAAGAATGACATTTCGGCAAATCCAGAAATTCAAATCGAGCATTAACTTAGAATTTATTTGGGTTGTTGAGATATTTTTTTGAGAAAATTTTAAAATCGTAACTTGTTTCTAAAGTCTCTAAGGACTGTAAGAAATTTTAGACATGGAGTGTTCACTCTGTCTGATAGTAATTAGCAGTTATCATAATAGGACTGAGTAGGTAATAGTTTTAAGTCTGAATTGATAGATTCCAGGAACAGGACGAGAGAGCTCAGGGAGCCGGTCCTTAGAAAGTTTTCATTTTCATTGTAAGAGTAGATCAGGATGGATAGAGTAGAATAGAACAACGTAGAACAGAATAGAAGGAACACCATGTAATTTTCATTTTTCAATAATGAATAGAACATACAGGAGATTGTCATATATCTATGTTCATTCACTATTTAAAGAAAAGTGTGTTGTATTCTATGTGATGTTCATATTTTCATTTTAATTTCCTATTGAGAGTGGAGAGAATGACTGTATGATTCTATAATGAAACTGGATAAGTTTCAATTGTTTTTCTATTGAACCGTGTATGCAAGGTGTGCATTCCCTAACGCAAGGTGTGCGTTAAATTGATCTCAGAACAATTCATAGAGAGAGGTTCAGAGAATAACAAGGAGACTTGATATTCCAGGTGCAAGGAGTGCACAGAACTTAGAGACGACTAAGTTCGAAGAAACAACAAAGAAGAATGTCGGGAGGGCGTGAGGTATTTTCTTTTCAAGAAAATCCCTTCGAATCTAAGTTATTCAAAATCCTCGAACGCAAGGTGTGCGTAGGAGTTCAAATCTTTAAGGAGAAGAAGCTCAGGAGGGAGTGTGTTTTCATTCACAGAGATCCAGTTGAAGAAGGACTGAAGATTTAGTCCTTGACACTTAGAATATTTCCTAAGTTTGGGAAGAAGAGTCGCAAAATCTCAAGGGGGATACCACATTAACTGTCATATATGAACACAGAGAGCCGATAACTATCGGATCTAGAAGAACGACGAGGAGTTAAATGGACAGTGGAAATACTTCGAGAGGAGGTGTCGATCTTCCGATAGCCATCAGATCTGTGGAAGCAACACGAACCTTAGCGCCTTGTTCCCAAAGGAGGATTTCGACATTCGACGTCTGGTGAAACAAGGGTGAATTTCCTTTGGACTCACGTGTTATGAAATCCCAATGACTGTCAGATTTCACAGAAGACACTCATCAAGTAGGGAAGAGATCGAGATTTGGGACACGTGGTGAGTAGTCGGTGTTTGGTAGAATCACCGAAAAAATCAAGACCGTCCATCATGGAGAGGAAAGGTGGCGACAAGCTCTGATTGACCAAGGAATTGAACACTGGGAAACTCATGAAGAGCAAAGGATTCATGAAAAGGAAAACCGTGAAATCATCTAGACCATCCCTCAGAAAGAATAAGATGGAGGATCCTGACCATTGGTCAAGGGGCAGTGAAGACCGTCGATCCAGTGCGAAAGGATTTCAGAGTTTCGGTGTTCGAGGAACTGAAGGTGCAGGACATTTTGGTCTTGCAAGTTGCGAAACCCCGAAGTGAGAAACCCCGATGCACTCAAGGTTTGACCCTAGGTCACGAGACTAGGTCATATGGTGATCCACTAAGGGAGGTGTTAAAAGAATGTGGGGTCTTTTCAGATTTTGAAACTTCAAGAGTCGAGAGGTAAGAGATCATGTTCACTGGTTTACCGAACCATGAACTCCAATAGCCCTTTTGGTGTAGACGCGTGGTCATGTGAGGTAGGAGCTGAGAATATTAAGCACGTCGGAGGTCGGGGATTGAAAGGGTAAGAGAAGTGCTTTGCACTGTGACTCCGCAAGTTGTGAAAGCCAAAACACCCCTTGGGTGTAGGCCATGGTCACGGCATAGTGGTCATATGGAAGAGGAGTAAGGGAAGAGGGCTAGCTCTTATCTAGAGCCCCCAATCGAGATTTAGGGATTCAAGTTGAAAAAGAATGGGATGCTTGACTATAGAAGTCCTGATCTACGAAAAGCACTTTTTGGTTTAGCACGAGGTCATGGTGAACGGTCGCATGGACCGAGATTTAAGCACAGGCTAATCGTCGTTAAGCTCTTTTCGGCATTCGGTGGTTGACGAGACAAGGATTTATCCCTCGAGAAATCCTGAATTGTGAAATGAGAAACACGCCTTATGGGTAAGGTCATGGTCATAAGTATGATCACATGAAGGGGGAGCTTACGCTTGATGCTGGAGTCTTCACATGTGAGTTCTAAACAAGAGGACCTGTGGATCGGATTTACAGGGTTCCAGTGAGGACCCGGAAGAGTTGTTCCAGCTCAGATTTAGAGGATGATCCAGTGACCGGGAGGTCGCGGACCCCACTGGGGTAGGGGGTTTGCATCATTGCGAAGTGAAGTTAGGCATACCATAAGAAAATGGACTAGAAGCCATGGGGATGGTCTGAACATTGTAACTCAGTGAGTGGCCAAAACCCTTGAAAGGGTTTGAGGCAAGATATGAAGCATTAACTACAGGCCAAGCCATAGTACCGGTATAAGCCTCCAACACTGCAACTGTAGTGGCTGTAGGTGTCGAAGGGTTTCCATTAACTATAGTGGGATTGGGAGTTGAAGAAATCCCAGTGTTCTGAAGACTAGACTTAGTACTCATCCTTGTGGAACCATAAGTCTGAACAGTGGATGTGTGTGTACCACTCCTAATAACTATACGCCTTTTAGAAGGAAAGAACTAGAAAACTGATGGTAACTGTAACAACCAATGGGACCTGCGAGGAAGATGGTCTGACTCCACGATGACTTATGACTCTCCAACAAATAAAAAATATATCCTAAGGCCAACTAGTAGTCAAAGAGAATACCAAAAGTCAAATGACCAATATGCATGGAAACGGACTAAAGTGGCTGAGTGGCCTCCCTCGCTAAAGAAGGTATGTCTCGTCCAAGAGGGACTTGAGACTCCCTGCTAAATTTTGGAGCTAACAAAATCAGTTATAAGGGCCCTCGTAGGCTTAACAACTAGTTAGTCTGATCCCCCTGGAGAGGTAATCCTCCATAAAGGTTGTGTGTTGTCCGACCCCTATTTGACTCAGGGTACAAGAAGAATAACCCCTGCAAGTAACCTATGAGATACGTAAGTCAAGAAACTAATAAAACATGGTATAACCGATGCACAGGCGAGCAGTCGTAAGTCCATATCACCATATGGGAAGGGTAGCAAAGCCCAAAACCTTGAAAGAACCGCCTCTCACAGAGGCATGGGTACTAGAAATATCCCCAAATACGAATAAATCCGCATAAATATCTTTGATGCTAGGTGAGTATCCAGGGGTTATCCTTTCAACTAACTTCGCACGACCTCTTGATTAACTCCGGTGTGAGCGGAGCCTCCTGATATTACCAATTATACAATGGACTTCTCAACTCCCTGTCTCATACACATATGTTGATTTAATTTCCTTGGAGAAGTTTACTCACAAAATCCTATTCCAAGGCACTAAATCCTAGGCTAGTTTGTGCACCCTAAAAAATAAAATTGTGACTAATCAATTTTAGTTTAAAGCGTACATTTTATTGTCTGTGGTTACTCAAAAAGGTATGGAAGTGAAACTCATGATGTTATGACTCTGTAAGAAAATAAATATGGATATAATACAAAGTCTATCTTTAACTTTTCAATGAATGATATGCTAATAAAAATAGTACAGTCTTCAATTTCAACTTTGCAATTTAGAAGTAAAATGCAATCTTTCACTAAAGGTGCTAAGCTAATGATAAATATTCAAAGACAAAAATGCCAACCAATGTAAAATGTCTTTTTTTTTTTTGTATTTTCAATATACTAAAAAGAAAATGCATGGACTGATGAAGAACCTGATATATAAATTCTACTGTGTATAAAAGCAATAACTTGAGTAGAATACCAAGCAACCACGCAAACAAACCAAAGAACAAGGAAAAATAAAAAATTGAAAACAAAGAGAAAGGCTCCACCCAAAAATTCAACTCCAAACAGGTTTCTTGTCATCCTAGATAATCTCAATAGGCACTATAGAGACCTAAGAAGGCTCATCAATATTCAAATCCCACCCAACAGTCACTAAACCAAGAAAACAAGAAAGGGGAAGTGCTATAAGCGACTGTTCAGGAGAACAGAGCATATATACGCTTCTTGCAGTGAGACAACAAGTGTGTATACGTGACTGTCAAGGAAAAAGGGGCGCATATGCTTTAAAACAATTCCAAGAAAGGGAAAAAGGATGAAAACTCAGACCCAGAGTGAACATAATCTGTCAAGCAGTGATACGACAAGAAACACAAAGGAAAAAGAGCAATGTAAGAAGAAAAATTACTTCAACCCTTAGAAGGAAGATCTCTCTCGAGTGGAGTTGCCATTTTTGTTACAAGGAAAAAACTCTCTATGGCCAAGGGTAAATCAAAACAAACAGGTATGATTGTAGAAATCAATTCAATTCCAACATATGCTATATAGACTAATGTGCAATATAAGAAAGAGGCCTACCTCGATCCAATGTTTGATGATGTTCCACCTGTTAGTGCTATAAGTTGCTCCTAGAATGCTATAGGGTCAAGCCTAACACATCTTCAGTTATTGCAATGATTTTATAAATAAGGATGTGTTTTGGGTTTTGAAAGAAGATGTATCAGGTCGATGGAAAGAGAAAAAATAAGAGAAACAGGCTAAATGCAGATCAATAAAAAACACCATTGGGCATGGAGTCAAGTAAACACCCTGTTGATCGAAGGTAATCAAATTGTATATCAGATAAGATATTTATATGTAAATGGGTAGAAGAATAGAGAATAAATGAAAAGTAGAACACCTCATCAAACAAAGATTATCTTTTTCAAATGGATGCAATGGTACTTGAAGCAAAAAAACACAGATAATAGGCAGTCATGACAAATTCTTTACCGCTCGGGAATCTATCATTCATGAGCATCCATTGATTCTCAATGTCTGCAACTCTTTCAAGTAAGATGAAAAACAGAATGTAAAACAAGGAAGATGGAAAAACAATGTTTAGACGAGAGAAATCACTATCTGATAAAAAAAAATGTCATAGATCTCCAATGTCATAAGCGATCACAGAAATACAATGCCCTCAGGCTTACAATAACTCCGACTGGATGCTATTTCATCAAATTCTTCTTCAAGCCTTACCCTCTCGGGCCTCTTTTCTCCCTGGACTGTGGCCTCTATGAGCTTAAATAAGATTTACAAATGGTTATCAGATCCTCAAGAAAGGGATCGAATACCTATCAAATCTCTAAATCAAATCAAATACAATAACTAAGGACCTATATCCTATTTTCATGAAGTTAAATTCTATCTAAAATCTGTGGTTTTGGACAGGCTTCAAATCCTATCCAAAATTTGTGGCCTTCGACAACTATTTTGTATGTTGGAGGTTGGATACATCTGGTGGAATCTTCGTTGACAACTGAGACTCATACCTTGATTTCCCCAACCAAAAACAGAGTTCTAATGAAACTTTCCTTCCTCTTTGTTAGGGAGATCCTTCATTTGTAGCACTGTAAGTGTAACACTATTGACAACTTCTACAAACAGGTGCCAAAGGTCTTTTGAATAAATTTCTTTAAAACTTTGATTATACCTTCACTTGCAGTTTAAGATCTTCAACTTCTGAACTTATGATGATTTGCATAAGTGATATATACATAATCTCAGCATCATCTAATTTCTGGAATGGGTCTGCTACCCAAGTCTATTCATTTATGCTCTTATTTATTTTAAGAAAAATAGGGTATAACAAGGTAAGGTAGCATTGTTCCTATAGAATATTTTGACTGATGGTGATTATATATTCTTCCATGATTGGTACTCTGATAACTATACTTTGTATGTCTTGCAAGACTTACTGGCTCTCATTAGAGCTTGAACCTAAAAATGCTCCTCAAATCCATGATATGCTTCAATTGCTAATACTGCCATGAACATTAAATTCTACTTCTCCATGTGTACAATTATTTTCTTCTTAGGATGTCATTTTTACTAGAATTCTCCTTATGAATGCAATCCACTACTTTGACCAACTAGCTACCAAAACCTTTACTCTAACTTTGCTGGCACATTCATATTCTGGTAAGAATGGCATAAAACAAAAACTAATACAAGTATCAATGAGAAATATCGTGGACCAATTCTTAACTCTACAACTTCTAGAATCTATTTCAGAAGAACAATCTTGCTTCCCAAGCACTGCACCATATCATTTCCTCTTTCTGACATAAGAATCCTCCATTTGTACATATTGTTCATGCCTAGAAAATTTGTGAAACGATGGTATCTTAGGAAGTTCTCAGAAGGTACTGCATTACTCTTTTGTTGTTGCATATGCCTCAACAGCAGCAGCTCGAGCCGCTTCTTTGGCAGCAATAGCTGCAGCTTCTAATTCAGAGAGGGCACAGTCCTCAGACTTTTTGGGTTCACCTTGATCAGAGGTTTGTGCCACGACAGAATTTTCTTCCTTTTTCAAATCACTTCCATCTTCTACTTGCATAGAGTGCAATGCTAGATTCTTGTTGATTGTTGTAGAGGGGGGTTGATATGTATTTCTCTTCACATCATTGACTACTGTGGAAGAAGGTTTCCCACTGCTTTGTTATTAGATTTTACTTTTTTTGCATCTGACAAACTGGGGTTAAGAGCATATCCATGCAACTGCTTGAGTTTGAAACCTCCATTTGCTTTCTCCTTTCAAAATACTTCAATCCACATTTTTACCACCTGACTAGAAACAACACGAATATCACAGCTTGTATGCACACAAACTTTTCTCCTTGATTGTTCTTCTGATACCTGAAAGTTGTCTGCGTTTTGTCGATACCTGGCTCTTGATGTGTAATGACAGGCATTGAACATCAACGTCTTAAACCCTGCAATTTGACAACAACTCAACACCTACACAATCTTGACACCTATATCATCGATCAGACATTTTGATATCTCAATGTATGGGACGTCATATGAGTAGGGTTTATCCTTTTTATTTAACTTGATTAAAACCAAATCCCACATGCACTGGTACATACATAACTCATTTAATAAGATGTATGGAGTATGATGTTGGTTCTTGCGCTTGGCTTGGTGTTGACTCATGGCTTGGTTCGTGGCTTAGCTTGATAATAGGGCTTGTGGATTAACTCGTGGCTTGTGTGTTGTGTGGTAGGTTGCATGTAACTAGATCTTGGGGCATTGGAGCTGGAGTATGTCCTTCAGGCCCACAACTTGATAAAATACAACAAATTTCGCATAAGGCCGAGAGCCAACTAAAAAGATCCAAAGTTGGTTAATAAAAGAATCCTTAAACCAAAATTGGCTTAATCAAACCAACCGCATCTCACTCAATAATCCATTGTCATTGATTTGTTAGGACAACATGAACATTGCCACAATATATCAAAACATAATCCATCTAGATATGGCCCGAAGAATTTAAGGAGTTTTTGGGAAGTGATATTATGAAGCCGCTACAAGAATATCACTATTCCAGTAGTGTGTCTGTCGCAACCAAAAGTCCAAAATTTAAAACTGTAAATTGAGTACTAACACCACTGTTGAGCACTTTGAACCAAATATTTATACCTACGAGAAGTTCTCAACAAACAAGCAAATAAATCATATAGTGACGATATAAAACGAGTTAGCACATCAGATAACATAATCCATTAATAAACAATACAAAGATGCCCATGGATAATAATCATATGTTTGCAAGATATCGATAGGATGGGAAAGGAGTATTTATATTAATAATTGATCAGTAGAAGTGACAACATTACAGACTTCAGTGTCGGCATGGTTCGAAACCAAGAAACCAAGTTCCTTCCAAATGAGTCTCCACCACTTCAATCCTCCACCAAAGGCAATCTCATAGGAAAGAGGCAATGAGGTCCTCTCAACAATAGGGAAATAACTTGGGGGCTGAGCACTATGTTTAGACTTGAGGGACAAAGGGATGCCGACTCAATATGAAGTAATTTCTCCAGAGTAACTTTGCTCTCAAAGTTGAATGCTTTCTCCCCTTTTCCATAGCTCAAAATTGTGCTCTTATAGCCTTCAGAATGCAATTGAAGGGCCGAATCAAAACGTTTCCAGTATATGGAAGGCCAAGGATTAGAGATCTTTTGTCGTGACATGGAAACCCAACCTCATTTTGTATTTTCTGGCACAAATCCCGATGTACATGGGTTGTAGTGGAGCAGCCAGCATATACACATCTTGCACAGCATATAGGGAGCATATATGTGGAAAAATGTATATTTTTAGCTATGTATTCATAAAAAATGGATGATACATCTGCATAGGCAAAATGGAAAAAGGCCCTCTGTCCAAGATAACAATGGTGAGGAAAATATTTCTATGACACCCTCATCAACATTGGATGACAAGAATCCACACAAGGTATGTACTGGTAAGAAACCCTCTCTCACACGTCTCAATGTATTTGATTGCAAATCCTATGTTCATGTTCCAAAGGAAAACAAAATTAAGCTATACAAGAAGGCTGAAAAGTGTATCTTTATTGGGTATAAAGATGGTCTCAAAGGTTATAAGATTTGGAAACCAAAAAATAAGAAGGTTGTGTATAGCCAAGATGTGGTATTTAGATAAATTAAATATGTTTTCAAACATGAAGTCCCACCAAGTAAGGAATAACCAGAGAATACAGAGTTTGAGTTAAAGGATGATGAATCAAACTCTCCAGAAGAATAAGAATAAGAATAAGAAGATCCTCATACTCCAATATTGAGGAGATCAGTTCGGGAAAAAAGGCTACCGGAAATGTATACTCCACCTTATTTCCATTCAAGTTTTTCTTTGTCTATTACTGATGATGATCCTATAAGTGTTAGGGAGGAAGTGGATTCAAAGGATGGAAAACTCTAGGAAAAGGCCATGGTCGAAGAAATGACAACCTTGGATAAGAATGATGCTTGGGATCTAATGGAGTTTCCAATTGGAAGAAATCCCATAGGAATCAAATGGGTATTTAAAAATAAGCTGAATGCAGAAGGAAAAGTGGATAAATAAAAATCTTGGTTAGTAGCAGAGGGTTATTCCTAGGTTGAGGGAATTGATTTTGGTGAGATTTTTTCTCCTGTTGCCAAGTTAACCTCTATTAGATTTTTGTCATCTTTGGTTGTTTCATTTGATTTTGAAGTAGAACATATGGATGTGAAGAAAACATTCCTACATGGGGATATGGAAGAAGAAATATACATGAAGCAACCATAAGGATTTTCTATGAAGGGAAAGAAGGACTTGGTATGCAAGCTGGAAAAGTCCCTGTATGGTTTAAAAAATTCACCAATGATGTGGTATCAAAAATTTGATATTTATATGTTGGGACTTAGATTCAAAAGAAGCAAAGAGGATAATTGTATGTATTTCAAATTAATTGGTGATCATTTGATTTATTTGGTCTTGTATATGGATGGCATCTTGCTGATAGGAAACAACAAGGAGATTATCCAGGATGTGAAAACTCAGTTGTCCTCCAAATTTGACGTCAAGGATCTTGGTGCTGCAAATTTCATTTTGGGCATGGAAATTAAAAGAGATTGGTAAAATAGGAAACTATGGTTAAATCAAGGAAAAAATGTTGAGACCATATTGCAGAGGTTTAATATGTAGGAATGTAAACCGGTCAGGGTCCCTATTCTTGTAGGTGTAAATTTATCTGTGTAATGGTTTGTACTCGACTATACATTGTACATGCAGTGGGATTTTTGAGCAGGTATATGTCAAAACCAGGGAGAGTTTAAGGTATTTACGTGGCACTACTAGTTATGGATTGTGCTACCAAGGAATACTAGGTTTGGACAGATTGTTGGATATACATGGATTTGTTGATGTATACTGGGTTGGAGATATGGAGGATAGAATATATACAAGCGGGTATGTGTTTAACCTATTTGGAGGAGAAATCAGTTGGATAAGAAAAAGATAGTTTGTAGTGGCACTTTCAACTACAAAAGTTGAATACATGGAAACCACTCATGAAAGAAAGGAAGTAGTATGGTTACAAATATTTTTTTCAGGTATTGGGTTGATACAACAAGCCTTAAGGATAGATTGTGATAGTCAGAGTGCAATTTTTCTGGTGAAGAACCCAACTTATCATTCAAATACAAAGCATATTGATGTTCAAGACCACTTTTTGAGATACATGGTTGAATAAAAGAAGGTGTTTCTCATGAAGGTGGACACTTTGAAGAATTCTGCAGATTCATTAACAAAATATGTGAGGACTGATAAGTTCTCTTGGTGTATAGGATCTATGGGCATTGTTTCCTTGGATTGTTGACTATATAACCTTGTAACCCCTTGTATAGAAAGAAAAAAACAAGTGGGAGAATGTTGGGTATTGGTTATATTCTTTGCATTGTTAGAACTAGTGTCTACATTTCATCAATCGCATAGGGGAATAAGAGGGGTATGGAACACTCCCTTTCTCGGGGGGTCACAGGGGGGTGGGATCCCCCGATTTGTTTTTTGGTGGTTTTTTGCGTCCGTTTTTGGGTGGTTTTTCGGCACATGGTTTTCGCTGATGGTTTTATATTTATGGCTGAGGAATTAGGGTTTTTTACTAATCTGGGTTATTGGTTGAGGGTTTTGGATACTAAACAATGTATGAGATGATGAATATAGAATATGTTGGTTTTCTCTGTTTGGGTTTCCAAGGGAAAAATATCTGTGTAATGTGTGTATTTTCCATTGTATCTTTTCTGTTCTTTTATTGAAAATATGTTTGCAGTAAATAGTTGTACACGGTTAAATTCTAAATTTTATTCATCTTCCAATGACCCTTTCAAAGTTGAAGTGAATCTTGAAATACCCATGTATGATGGAAAAACTCATGCCGAGGTGTTGAATAGTTGGTTGAAACAATTGGAAGTTTACTTTGGGATTTATCAAGTCCAACAAACACAACATATTTCCTTTTCCCATTTGAATATGGTTGGACATGCTCTATTATGGTGGGAGAGTTATGTGGATGCACTGAGGATAGTAAAGAAGCCCACAGTGATGAAATGAGAGGACTTCAAAGCATTACTAAAGTCACAATTCTATCCCATAGGCTATAAAGAGGAACAACTCATGAAGTGGCAGTACATTCGGCAAGAATAGGGACAAGGATTGCAAGAATACAATTTTGAGTTTAGGAGGTAGGCCATTCGGTTTGGTATCTCTTTGTAAGAGCCAAGAGTGGTGATGAAGTACCTTGGAGGAATTTTCATCCATATCCGAAGACAATTGAAACTTAATGGTGTGAAAATCATAGAATAGGAAAGTAATAAGGATCTCTACATTGAGTTGGACTCCAAAAAATGAGAGCATCACATGGGCCAAGAAGATGACACCCATAGCCAAAAAATGGAGGGATCCTAATAGGAATTTCAAACATTGCGATGTAGATGGACACACAGAATAAAAGTGATCAAAAAATCATTTGGAATTATGTCCAAAGTGGTTAAAGTATAAGGGAAAATCCAAGGGATCTACCAATACAAAAGAAGAATCAGTAGAAAGAACCTCTGGTCTCGATGAAGTTGTGGTTTGCACCACATTGCAACAACCAAAGGTGAGTAGAGATACACATGCACTATTCTGAGTCAAATTTCAAGTGAAGAACCGAAGGCTAAACGCCTTGTTCGATGGTGGTTCTCAATGTAATCTCATTTCCGAAACATTACTTGATAATATTGGTCTAGAAACCTATGATCTAGTGCAATCAAGTTCACTAGTATGGTTGCAAGGAAAAAATGTTATGAGAATCACTCGATGATGTAAAAACAAGTTTGTCATTATTTTCAGCTATGTTAATGAGGTAGAATGTGAAGTTGCACTATTGAACTCCTATGGAGTGATGTTTGGTAGCCCCTACTTGTAGGATAGGGATTCTACCTTCTACAAGAGAGGGAAAAAGTACCACTTGGTCAAGGGTGGCAAGGAATACCTCGTCAAAGAAATTCAAGAGAGAAAGAGAATAACTCATCTAGAAATGAAACAAGAGAAGAAAATCAAGAAACATGGAAGCTTCTTTAGCAATGGAATGGTGGAGATGCAGAGGAAAATGAAGGCCTTATGCTTCTTTCTCCTTCATGGTCCAAATTTTTGTGACCAAAATCCTTTCAATGGGGAGGTGTGATCTGAATTGGATATTGGAAAATGTTTGTAAATTTGTAAATAAATGTGTTTCATTTCATTTTTGTCTTGTTGTAAAATTGGAAGTGGAAATGAAAAAATGTGATGGTTGGTCTTCCAATGGTATCCCGTTAAAATAATGAGGGATGTAGCGAAGAAAAAAAAATGAAGGGAGACACAAGGATAAAGGGAGAATGACATTAACATAAATTAAAGCTCAAGGAGGGCATGCTTCTTCAGGTTGAGTGGATGAAGGAATTAATGTGCCTATTCACTCTAAGAGAAGACGTCTCTCAACCATGGCATGTTGTGTTTTTTATCTTCACAGTGAGTAACACTACACAAAGTCTGTGTATAGCTCAATCCTTCATAATATTCTCTGGAACATAATAAATTATGCAATGAATGTTGGGTTTCCAGAGTAAAACCTTGTCTCATATGTGTGTTTTTCCTCTGCAATCTGTTGGGTATGTTGCTTTGATTATATATTGAGATATTCATTGAGTTATGATTCCATTTTAATGCTTGATCACTAATTAACCTAACCTATTTTTGAGTGGAAGATAAATTATTTTAAATGTTCCACGGTCTTTGGAGGGGCAACATAATTCTACTTCATTGAATTTGCCACTAGATTTGGTTATTAAAAATATAAAACAAACTTATTCGTCAATATTAATCCATGTTGGAAAATTGAGTGGAATATCGGTCCGTTAATTACAGATCAACAACCCCGAAGCACCCCACCAGTCTATCTCCTACAGGTCTTGGTATTTACTCTCCTAAGATTTTGTAACAAATATTCAATTGTAGATCCATTCTCCCTTAGCTCTAAGATTGGATACTCCACTTGGATTCTTTTCTTGGATTCTTTGCATACTTGGCCCATGCCTTATTTTATACATGTTGAATCCCCTAAATGAATTTGCAACTGAATATGTCCTGCATTCCATGAAATGTCTAATTGGATCCAAGCCAATGACTTGGTCCATATGTTGAAACCATTCCAAAAAGAAGGGAAAAAGGTGGACACACACACCCATTAACTTGGGTGGTTGTTTAACCTCCCAAATTTCCTGGTCACTCTTGGTCACATCCATATAAATCATTCAGAATATTGGTCGCAACCTTTTTTTGGCATGCCTCATTTATCCCCATGGTCTCTACCAATTCCCTTGGTTGAAAATCTATCTTGTGTTATTTATCTTTCCTAGTGGTCATCCACTCCATATGTCATGCACGTATTCCCTCATATTTCCAAGGTTGACTAAGAGTAGTTCCAATGGACATGTGAATCCCCAATCTGCATCCATCACATGATCATCTGTCCTATTGAAGTAATTGTGCAAAAATTCCCAATCACTACTTCAAGACATGGATGTTAGATCCTCCCCCAATTAAAGGTGTTTCCATCCCAAAAAACTCTATAACAAGTGCTACTACCCTTGGAATAATTATGTTCAAACTTACATGTCCATGACTAACTTCCTCAACCTTTTCACAATGCTTTTGTGGAACCATTGTCACAATATTCCAAGTGTTCATGGTACCATGTTCATGAATTAGACAAGTTGAGTATCCAATTCAAGTACATGTCTTCCTCATGAAAGTAGCTCTCCCATGTTTTTGAAATAAAATTCCACTACTTGGATCCCACCACAAAATTCTTCTAGAATGCTTTGGGTAATCACTTGCGACACATAACAGTTTTCATGGGTATAAGGATCATGTTGTTTATAGGTGCTATGTTATAACCTTGTTATAATTCATATGTTGATTACTTAGACACATATATGAAAGGGATAATTAAATGGTAGCATGATCAAAACAAATAAAAAACTATGAAAAGGTTCTAAAGTTATAGAAATAGGAAAGAAACTATGTAAAAAGACTACATGCAAACTTCTAATTAATGGATATAAGTGTTAGTCCTAACTATTATACCATGGTTTGGTTAATGGACTATGCAAATTTCATTAAAGTTGAATGGATGCACATATAACAATGATGATATGGATTATTGTATGGAGTTATGGCAAAGGTTAATGTATGAAATATCTCGGGTGGTGCACTATGCAATAGATATGGTCTCATATATTACGATGGATTGACATTGATTATGCATTGGTTATATGCTTTGATTTATTGGTGGATGCTATGCTTATTGGGTTGTCTTGTACTTGGAATTTAATGGGGCCAGGTGAGGAAGAGACATGCATTTACTGCACGTCACCCCAAACGTTCCCTATCACTCGTCACCCTAGCATTGTTCCATTGTTTCATTGTCGTTCTGTTGGTTGTGAAGCTCTGTGTTTTCAGATTTTTGAAAGGGAAATCTCGACCAAATCATCATTTAAGCGTTTTTCTCACACGTATGGTTGTTTTCTCTCCATCCATGATGGATTCATTTTTTTATGAACCAAATGGTGGCTCGGTGATGCTCGGATTCTGTGTGTTCTTGATATTTTTGAATGTGTGTAAATATCATGTTATGGATCTCTGTGATGACTGTAAAATGTTGGAAATTGTAAGCAGAGAAGTGGGTATTATTAAGTTTGCATGTTGGTTGTTTGCTCGATTAATGTAGTTTTTATGATGGGTCTTTGTGGAATAATAGTGACAGTGGTGCAATAATGCTCTGATTTTGATGGTTGAGGGTTTTTATTCATCATTGTGTGTATCGGTGTCTGTCAACTCATTTCCCTCTCAGTTGTTGTGGTAATCCCTATGTAGTTGTAGATAAAATGTCAACAGTTGGTGTGTTATTTTCTTCAAAACCCAAGTTGTGGTTGATGGATCATTCTGACTATCTTTTCATTGAAAGAGTCCCAAAGATCTAGTCTTGGTTGGCCCCAAATGTTAATACAGGCCTGTGTGGGTATTGATTTGATACGACTTATATCTTGGCATTCTTTCACAAAGAATGTGTGTGTCCTCACTGTTGTTGTTGTCAAAAGTTACTAATCTCCTGGGTGATTGGAAAGATACATTATCTCATTGTATTTGAATACCCTCCACTGTTAAGTTAACCCTCGTCTCTTCTCTGCAAGTGTTAGAGGCACCTATGTGCACAGGGTTATTTTACTCGAATTTCCTTTGTCTCTCCTCGGGCATTAACTTATGGTTCCTTCAAGGGCTTGGAGTAATAAGTCGAAGGACTATGTGGCTCACTACTGTTTCATTTTCAAAAAATGTATTTTTGCATGTGGTTGTTAATCATTGGTAAAATGGATATAAGTATTGGAAGACCTATAGATCTCTGTGTTTTTGTTTAAAATGACAAACAAGATTTCATTTTCTTTCTGCATTTGATTTTTTTTAAGAGCATGACTCTAGGGATGATTTTAAGGATGGAAATTTATTTTAAAATGTAGAAACCTTGGCGAATCTTACTAATCCTTCATATGCCAACTATAAATGTTTGGTGATATTTTTGGAATAATATTCAAATTTCTAAGGATTTTATATAGTTTTTATAAAATTTTGGCGATTTTTAAGGTAAAATAATTTTATCTTATAGAATTTGGGCGAATCATTTTTAAAATAGCGAATCACGTTTTTGGAAAAACCATGGAAAATTAGCCCACGAGCGAAATTTAGCCCCTAAAATCATCCATGCCTGACTCAGACTCAGACTATATTTTCTCTCCTCGGGCACATTCTGAGGTTTGTCAAGTGTCGATTTATCAGTTTAATGATTGTGGAATTTTAAAGAAACATGATTTCTCATTTATAAACCCATCCTTTTTGGTTGAATCTCTATGAGGTCCTTCTATGATGAAATTGTTTGAACAAATAAGAAAGGAAATGAGCGGTTGCTTACAGTCGAGAGATGTCATTATATTCATTTATGGTCTCGATCACTGTGTTTAATTCAACATGGTTTTGATTTCTTAAGGAGACACTCGTGTGAGGTTACCAAGCCCGATCAGGTTTCTGGAATGTTAAAAGGGTGCATGTGTGTCAATTTAGTTATGTTCGCTGCATATATGATATAGTTATACTGGAATCATCGTGAAGACTACCAATTGTTTAAATAATAAGTTATATATGCTAATACACACAGAGATCAAGATTAGGGTTTATGTTTCGGTTGACTGTTGTTATCAATTCGAGATTTTTTAGATTGATATGATTGAATATCTGTGTATGATCGGGCATGCTTTTAAGTCTTTCCACGTTTTTTTGAAAAGACACCCGTGTACATTTAAATCAGGCCTGATTGTTGATTGAAGAACAATGACTGTTGATTGTTTATCGTGGTGCATTATTGATTATCAGGGATAAATGTTGAGCATATTGTTGTGCATTTTTTGTTTATATTAAAATGAAGAGATCAATGTTATAATATACAATATTGTTGAATGGAAAATGTTTACATAAGTTATAATGCACAGACTGTTATAAATTAAGTATTTATGGGAAATTTAATTATTATTAAGACAACAAGCAGTTTGCATACAATTGATGAATAGTGAATGTGTTGGTCTTGGAAGTGGATGCTTTTGGATTAAATTTGAAACAAAGTTATGGTAGTTGATTTATTTAATTTATTTTAAGAACAATATCCATATGATTCACTTTCATTTTCTCACTTTTTTCTCATTAAAAATCCCCTCACGATCCCAGATTCATTTTGAACGCCCTGTTCTTTAAAATTAAATTAAATATTTGTATTAAAATGAAAAATAAATGACACAGAGATGGATCACATCTGATATGTTTTGGTTATTGTTGCACAATCAATTATTTAATGAATTGTTGAGCAATAATCGTGTTCTTACTCCCTTTCATTTCCTCACTTTTCCGCTCAATACAATCCCCTCAGATATCCCAGAACCCTAATTTGCCCCCTGCTCATTGACAATTATTAAATGAATTTTATGGATTGGACTGCATGGGTTTGATGTGATTGTTGAGCCAAAATTTGTTTCATATTAAGATATTGTCATGTATGGTTTGTTTAAGAAGCTATTCGCTAATAATCACTGCATACAGGATGATCTTCTTCAGCCAAGGAAGTCATGGCCGAAATAACAGGGGCAGAGGAAATTGGAACAGAGGGCCTAAAGGGCCCACGTTCTCAATACATTTCGATGCAAATCCTCAAGAGTTAAACCATCTCTTTCAAGATGGATTTTTCAATTGGATTGGAAAAGGGGTAGTCCAACCTAGACCATAGAGGCCTCCCTTCCAACCCCAACATGTACCTAGTATCCATGTTCCCCCTCATGTTTCTTTGCAACCTGAAGTTCCCGAGAATGACAGATGGCAGGAGATTGTTCACCTAACAATCTCCCAACATTGTGGCTGGCCAAATTTGTCTCTACCTGCTCCTCCTCCACCTGTTAACACAAATTTCCATATTTCCCTTGCACACTCACCTGTACAGTCCTCCCATGCAAGAAAGAGACTCAAAATTGAGGCCCACCACATGCATGACAAAGGAAAATTTGTTTCCACCTCCTCCTCTCCCTCAAGTGATTCAACCAAATTTGTATCATCTCGTATGCACTTGAGAGATGATTGTTCCCATGCATAGCCTAAGGATAATTTAGGAAATTCAAAAGGGGATAGTAACAAAAAAGGGAAAAATGCCTTTCAAAGTGGAAAATACAGTTTTTTATTAGACTTTATTATTGTTTTATTGAGAACAGTGGACTGCTGAGGGTTTTGGACAACAAACTATTTTTGGATATTTTGGATATTATATGTTTGGATATAATTTGAAATATCATTGATCTATAAGGAGGGATGTGTTTGATTGATTGACTAGTTATGTTTGTTTTTGTTAATAAATAAAAGGGAGTCACAAGGGGTCCCATCTACTAGTTATTATTTATTAAAAGACCCTTATTATTATTATTATTATTATTAATTCTTACCCTAAACTAAAAGTTAGTTGAGTTTTAGTTAACTTAACTAAATGAGGTAGTTGACCTACTTCAACTAATTTGGAATGCATAAAAGACAAATGAGAAGGAATAACAAAAGGGAGAATAGAAGGAGAAAACATACTAAGGTTTGTTCTTAAGTTTTATTGAGATAGTTCAGTTTTCATTCATTCTTCAATTCATTAAAGGCCTAATTTTGTTTTTTGATAGCAGGGTCCTATTGTAGACAACAAGGTTCAAATTTGAATCACATTATTTATATGCTTGTTTTCAGAGGTATTGATCTATATTTGATAGTCTGTGTAGACTTGTCTGTTTATGAATTAAATTTCATGACTACTAAAGGATATTGTGCAGAGTCAAGTGGGAAGAAGTCTGTGACAAGCTGATCTAGATTTTAAAGTTCGGTTTTTACTTCTTGTCAGAGTCATTTTGTATGGTTTTCATCGAGGATATCTAAGTTTGACCTTGGTCCATGCCCCCCACAAGGATTTTGTAAAGAGAACCATTCTTTTGATTTCTTGGAATGAAATAAAGCGATTGTTATTCTGTCTCATCTGTGTTTATATGTGACTTGGTATTTTTTCTTTTGATATGCACATTTTCTTTTGCAATATGATATATTCAGAAAATTGTATAAAAATGTTATATTTTTGCAAACAATCTTTTATTAAAAAAATTAGCCTAAGCCCTTGTAACTAATACTTGTGGATTGGGAAACACTTTTTTTTAGGCTACAAACATAGGGTAACATTCCCGAATATATTTCCTTATCCAATCAAGATCCAAAAATGCTTGAGTAAGATAATTTCATATCTTTTCCTCAACAGTCACAACCTTGACTTGCCAAAGATCCCAACTTGCCACAAAATTCTACATATGCAAAATTTCCACCTTTGTACTCAACTTCAATTTCAGTAGATTTCTCTCAATAGAAAGATGAGTATGAGTTAAGATCACCTTCTCTTATGAAATTTCATATGTTACTTAGTCTATTTCCAAAGCACCTTCCCCAATGTGCCCAATTCTCCATTGCCTTCTTCTGGGCAGTGAGCCACGTTGTAGCTTCACAATAATTCAAAAGGGGAAGGCGAGTGGCTACCAAGGCCACTGCCTCCAAATTTCCCAAAATAAATCTCATGATATAAACATGACTTACCATACCTCTTAGTTAAGTGCATTAACAAAGGCACATTCATGCCAATTGCACCATCTCCCTTAGCTAACAACCTCTTTACCTCTAGATGTTCTTACCAACTTTCTTGTCCATGTGCGCCCAAGTATTTATTTTCTTCTTCCTTGTATGCCAAGTACCAAGGTCTATAAGTTTCTCCATTGTTTCCTTGTTTAGTTTCCAATTCCAATATGTGAAAGATGATAATGCTGTGATAGTTTAATGTTTCCCTCACACAACTCATTGCTAGTATACCTATGGTGTTATCTGACTCTTTAACATCC
Organism: Picea sitchensis; assembly: GCA_010110895.2. NCBI lineage: Eukaryota > Viridiplantae > Streptophyta > Pinopsida > Pinales > Pinaceae > Picea > Picea sitchensis. The sequence continues at coordinate 44,833 of SNQJ01S0018770.1, read as the reverse complement.
TCATTTATTTTTTGAGCAGACCACTCCTTCACCCAAATGATCGAAATTATGTCCATTGCTTCTATAGTCATGGTGACCAAGGAATTCATCCTAGATAACCTTTCCTCCCATGCTTCCACTATCCCTTTTTCCACCAATGACCTAGGTTAACTTCCTTCTAGTTTCTTTCCATGCCCAATTTCTTTGATCCTTCTACTGTGAGGTGTAGTATATCCTTGATACGTTGATGCCATCAAACCCAAGGTAGACGTCTCGATGATTTTTCCATGCTTACTCCTCATCGTCAAAATGCCAATATATTTTTGGTATACAAATATTACCAAACTATCCAAGCGAGGCATTAGTGTTGTCTATTCCATCCTCAAGAAATATTTCCTTATAACAATCTCAAAATCATCCATGGGCACCACCATGAAGGTAATGTCTCCACTCCACTCACCAAGATTCATGATGACCCCATTCTCAAGGCCAACCACTCTCTCCACTTCCAAGTTTAATTATTTGAAGTAGGATTCAACTTGCTCAAGCTGCAATCCAAGCCTTGATGCAAATTCTTCCTTCATGAAATTGTGCATGGAACTATTGTAAACCATCACAAGTGTTGTCTAACCATTCAACTCTTCATAAACACATATTAGTATTGTAAAGTATTTAGCTTGGTTTTTGTATTCCATGATCACATTCAAGACTTGGAAGACACCCATGAAGGATGCATTGGTTTCTTCTCCACAATGTTCATCTTTTGTTACCACTTCAATGGAAAATTTCTAGCATAATGGTATTTAGTACAAATCCAACATGCAACTAACTTACCTTTAATATTTTTGTTGGGTGCATCTCACTGCCTCACCTTGTGCTCACCAGGCTTCGCAAATGTCTTCCCTTTGTCTTTCTTCTTGAACTTGCATGACTATTTCTCTACTATATTCCCTTCATCTACCTCTTGACTTCGTCTCGACTTAGTCTTGAGTTCAACTAGTTTATCTGCTATAGTGATGGTTCTAGAAATATTTTGTACATTTTTGTGTCACATATCACTTTGTGCCCAGGGATATAAATTAATCATAAAGTGGAACAATCGATATTTTCTGGTCATCTCCTTGATCTCCAGCATGATACCAATGAATGCCTTGATGTACTCTTGGATTATTCTTGTATGCCTGAGATTCATAAACTCATTTATTTCAATCTAATTTTGGTTATGAGGTCCAAACCAATCCTTCAAAGATTCTTTAATCACCATCTGTTTTCTAATCTACATAATGTTGTGACCTACTGCCAAATCCGCTACCCATTTCCTCCACCATATCTTCAAGGTACCCTTCAAGAACATTGTTTCTACACTCACCTTGGTCTTGTATGAACTTCTCTTCATTTTCTCAAGGTATTTCTCAAATTCCCAAGAGAATTTACCCATCATCTTGGCATCATGAGTGCCAGCATATAGTTTTGTCTCCTTTGTATTGATCCACATATGACCCATCAAACCAATCCCACTGGAGATGCTATGTTTTAGCAAGTTGATGGTGTCCTCTTGATATTTGAATTGAGTCGTAAAATATTTCAATGGATCCTCCATTTTATTCAATTTCCTCTCATTTTCATGGCCCAATGAAGTAGACATTATTTCTATCATTTCTTGGCAGTCCTTCACAACTTTGTTTAAAATGAGACACATGTGGTTCATATCTTCCTCCAAAGAGATTGTCCTCTTCCCATGTTTGAAAAGAGAGGTCATCAACTCCTTAGCCAACTTCTCCAAGATATAAACCCTAATATTCATCATTGGAGTTTTAGGGATTCTCCCTCCATTACTGTCTTCTTGATGTGAAGAATTCTTAGAATTTGATTCTACCATGAGACCTTCCCCAAACTTTGTCACTTTGTCTAAGTGACCACCACTCCAATTATACAACTTTTAAACTACCCTGTGAGAATTCACTTCTCTATGGAATGAAAAATCCAGGGAGCCTACTAGAAAATGGTGTGATTTACACAAAATCCTCTAGAACAACATCGATGAATGTCGCTCAAAATAGTCATTGGTGGTCGATATCAAAGACGAGTCAAACCCTAATTCAAAATCTAATTCAAAAAATTATGGTAGAAGACACATTGACGCAAACCCCACTGCTATTGTCAAGACCAAAAGAATTCAACTAGAAGAATCGACAGATCCTGAAGAGGGGGAACACCTTTTTCATTCATGGATGTGGGTGAAGAGAACCCAACTGCATTTTATTGTTGATAGCGGAAGCCAACATAACTTCATATAAACACATTTCGTCAAACAGTTGGGATTGTCGAGAACACAACACCCACAACCATACAACATTAGGTGGCTTCTCCAGGGATGAAATCTTCATGTCAACCAAAAGTGTTGATTGTCATATGGCATCCATGCCTTCAAGGATGAGGTATTATGTGATGTTTCCCCACTGGATGTCTGTGATGTTCTCTTGGGCCAGCCATATATGTGGAAGCGCCATGCTATTTATGAGTCTCAACCCCGTAGTATCATAGTTACTCTGGGGGGTCATATCTACAATATACCATAGGTATTTCTGACTACTTTCCCACCTAATCAATGCCACAAGGTAGTATTTCATACTACAAAATTCAACTTCTTCATAGTTTGTTCAAAAGGTGAACAAAAGGACACTACAACCACTATAGCATCGGTCCAAGAACCTTCTATCCAACATAATAAAGTCAAAAATATTGCAGCAAAGCATAAATATTACTTATTCACATAGGAATATCATGTAGACCTACTAGTTAAAAAGGTCCAACCCTTCCAGCCACAGGTTCATGACAACATTCAACAAGCTAAGTAGCACAACTTCTCTAGTAAGGCAAGCAACACATCAAGACACAGATTCATTAAAAGACCTTTAGAGCCTCATTTAAACAACATTATTTTGAATGTGAGTATTCATCACATATCTTCTCAGAGATAAGTTTCCACCATTCTAGTGAGTCTTTCACTCTGTATTTCTATAGTTTTGTACATTTCTTTCATTAATAGAAATTGTGTATTACTGTATCTCTATGTTTATGGTTGCATCTCTGATATATTTGTGTTATATTATTGGATATCTGATATATCTCTATACATTTCATTATTATATCTCCACTCTCATTTCATGCCAAAAATAATTCGGATCAGTGGTATCAGAGCAGGTTGCTCTTGATCATTTTTTCATTGGATTTCCTCGACAAGGTCCGTGTATAGAAAGTTGGGTCTCAAGCTTATCTCTATTGAGGGAAATTTCTCTCACACACCCAAGAAACACTCTATGATGGAATAAAAGAAAAATGACAGAGCACGTGATTCTATTAATATGTTGCTTGATAAAGTTCTCATGCGACAGAGGGATGAAATGATGGAAAATGTTTCCCACATCCTTCAATGTCTATCGATGAAAACATGCTAGTATTCATCAAGCGACCACTTTGGAGGCACCTATCCTTTCAAGGTACAAGTTAATTTTTATATTCCCATACTTGAAGGAAGGATAGATGTAGATGCCCTAGAAAAATGGTTAAATCTGCTAGAAGGTTATTTCTTTGTTCATAATTTCTCTGAGAAGGAAAAGATCACCTTCTCACTCCATAAGACTCTCCCCCATGTCAAACATTGGTGGGAAACTTACTCGGAGAAAAGCTCCACATCGGAGTATGGAATATATGGGGTCGAGCCCACTTGGGATTTTTTTGTGGATGCGGTCAAGGAACAATATTACCCTATTGGAAACTATGGCAACGAGTACATGAGATGGACCACACTACGGAAAGAGAGGGGCCAATAAGTGTCATAGTTCACCAATACCTTTCATACCTTGTGCGCCAAGCTAGGTATTAATGACTTTAAGTGACATCTGGTTTTGAAATACCATGGGGCTCTACAAAAATACATCCAAACAAAAATGGATTTTCTGGAAATCTCATCACTGGGTGTTTCTTATTGATATGTTGTTAAAATCGAGAAAACATTTAAGAATTAGAATAAGTGGGGGTTCGGGTTGTCAAATCCGCAACAACCAAAGTATGGTAAAGAAGGCCCTAACAACCAACCTTTAGAAAAATATTCCAAGCCATAGGAAAAGAAGGGTAACGGAAAATACTAAGGACACTGCAAAATGGTGCAATTTCCACAAAATCCCCTCGCACAAAACCGAGGAATGTCACTCAAAACAATCATTGGTGGCCAAGATCAAAGAGAAGGAGCCAAACCCTCATTCAGAATTTGATTCATAAAATATTGGTATAAGACACATTATCGACGCAGACCCCACTACTATTGTCGCAACCACAAAAATTCAACCAGAAGAACCAACAGATCTTGAAGAGGGGGAGCACATTTTTCATTCACAAGTGTGGGTGAAGGGGATCCCACTTCATTTTATTATTGATAGTGGAAGCCAAAAGAAACTGATATCAATAAAGGTCATCAAACAGTTGGGATTGTCAATAACACCACACCCACTACCATACAACATCCATCCCTTCAAGGATGAGGTACTATGTGATGTTTCCTTGCTGGACGTCTATGATATTCTCTTGGGCCAACCATATATGTGGAAGTGCCATGCTATTTATGAGTCTCGACCCCGTAGTGTCATTGCTACTCTGGGGGATCATCTCTTTAGGATACCATAGGTAGTTCTGACTATTTTCCCACCTAAACAGTGCAACAAGGTAGTATTTCATACTACAAAATTCAGCTTCTTCACAATCTGTTCAAAAGGTGAACAAAAGGACACTAAAACCACTGCATCCTCGGTCCAAAAACCTTCAATACAACATAAGCAAGTCAAAAAGATTGCACCAAAGTGTAAAGATTCTTTCTGCACACAAGCATATCATGTATCCATACTGGTTAAAAGGGTCCAACCCTTCTAGCCGCAGGTTCATGACAACATTCAACAAGCTAAGCAACACAACTTCTCCAACAAGGCAAGCAACTCATCAAGATGAAGATTCATTAAACGCTTTTCCCTCTCCCCCAGGAACTCAACACAATGGATACCATTTCTTCATAAGGAGGGAGAATTTACCGAGGTGGATATTGGTGGAAACCCACCTATTCCAACTGGCTCAAAACATTATTTTGGCAACTTACTATTTTTAGCAGTTTTTAGGTCCCCAAACTTCTGGGGCCATTTTGAGGGACCGAATGAATTGTTTTCAGATCAAGCACCTCAATGAACAATAAAGGCTCTAATTGAGATACTTAAGTGAAAATCCTCTATGATACATTTCCAAATAGCTATCGTATGCCCCAAACAAAGATTGTATGCCAAAGTTACGCCCCCAGGAAGTTGATACACCAAACTACCTAAAACGGGGTCGATTAAATTTTTGGATTTTCATCTGTCGGGGTTATGGTTTTGGATTTTCTTTATGTTAAAAAGGAATATAGAGCCTCATTGTAACCATCTTCTTGCTAATTTGAGTAGCCTTCACATCTCTTCTCAAAGATAAGTTTCCACCATTCTAGTGAGTCTTTCACTCTCTATTTCTATAATTTTGTACATTTCACTCATTTATAGAAATTATGTGTTGTTGTATCTCTATGTTTATGGTTGCATATATGATATATATTTGTTATATTATTGGATATATGAGATATATTTATGCATTTATTTATTATATATCTACTCTCATTTCATGTTTAAAATAATATGGATCAGTGGTATCAGAGCAGGATGATCTTCATCGTTTTTTCAGTGCATGTCCCCAACGAGGTCTGAGTATAGCAATTTGGATCTTGATATTGTCTTTGTTGAGTAAAATATCTCTCACACATCCAAGAAAGCATCCATGGAAGAAGAAAAGAAAAATGATAGAGCAAATGATTCTATTAATATGTTGTTTGAGAAATCTCTCACACAACAGAGGGACGAAATGATGGATATTTTTTCCCACATCCTTCAACGTATGTCAATAAAAACAAGAGCGTATTCATCAAGAAACCACTTTCTAGGCACCTCACCTTTCAAGGAATAATTCAATTGTGATATCCCTATATTTGAAAGGCAAATAGATGCGGATGCCCTAGAAAAATGGTTAAATCTACTAGAAGGTTATTTCTTTGTTCATAATTTCTCCGACAGGGAAAATATCACATTCACACTCCTTAAGGCTCTCCCCCATGTCAAACATTGGTGGGAAAATTACTGGGAGCAAAGTTCCATAGAGGAGTCTAGAATATATGAGTTCGAGCCCACTTGGGATTTTTTTGTGGATGTGGTCAAGGAACAATATTACCCTGTTGAAAATTATGATGACCAGTACATGAGATGGGCCACACTATGGAAAGAGAGGGGCCAAGAAGCGTTGGAGTTCACCAATACCTTCCATACCTTGCACACCAATATGGGTATAAAAGACTCCTAGCGACATGTAATTCTGAAATACCGTGGGGATCTACACAGATACATCCAAAATGATATGGATTTTCTGGACATATCATCATTGGGTGTTGCTTATCGATATGATGTTAAAATCGAGAAAAAAAATTAAGCACCAGAACAAGCGGGGGTTCGGGTATGAAAATACGCAACAACCAAAGTATGGTAAAGACGACCCTAACAACCAACCTTCATAAAACCATTCCAAGACACAAGAAAAGAAGGGTAATGCAAAGACAAAGAAGGACATTGGAAAATGGTGTGATTTCCACAAAATCCCCTGGAACAACACTGATGAATGTGTCTCAAAACAATCATTGGTGGCTGAGATAAAATACAAGGAGACGAACCCTGATTCAAAATATGATTTAGAAAATACTGGTAGAAGACATATCATCGATGCATACACCACTGCTATTATCTTAACCACAACAATTCAACCAGAAGAACCAACAGATCCTGAAGTGGGGGAGCACATTTTTCATTCACAGATGTGGGTGAAGGGGACCTCGCTGCATTTGTTTGTTGATAGAAGAATCCAGAAGAACCTCATCTCAGTAGAGGTCTTCAAACCGTTGGGATTGTCAACAACACCAGAACCAAACCTATACAACATTGGATGACTTCACTAGGGATGAGATCTTCATGTTAGCCAACAGTGTTGATTTTCATATGGCATCCATCCCTTCAAGGATGAGGTATTATGTGATGTTTCCCCGCTGGATGTCTGTGATGTTCTCTTGGGCCAGCCATGTATGGGGAAACTCCATGTTATTTATGAGTCTTGACCACCTAGTGTCATTGTTACCATGGGGGGTCATATCTATAGGATATCAGAGGTAGTTTTGACTACTGTCCCACCTAAGAATTGTCTCATTGTAGTATTTCATACTACAAAATTCAGCTTCTTCACAATTTTTTCAAAAGGTGAAAAAAGGACACTACAACCACTACAGCCTCAGTCCAAGCATCTTCTATCCAATAGAAGAAAGTTGAAAAGATTGCAGCAAATCGTAAAGATTCCTCCTACACACAGGAATTTCATGTAGTTAGATTGGTTAAAATGTTCCAACCCTTCCAACCATAGGTTCATGACAATGTTCAAAAAGATAAGCAACACAACTTCTCCAGCAAGGAAAGAATCTCATCAAGATGCAGATTCAATAAACATTTTTTCCTCTCCCCCGGGCACTCAACACAATTGAGAAAATTTATTTCTAAGGAGGGAGGATTGATCTAGGTGGATATTGGTGGTCAACCACCTATTAAAACTGGCTCAAAACAGTCTTCTGACAACTTACTATTTTTATCAATTTTTTCAGTTCCTAAACTTTCGGGGCCATTTTGAAGGACTAAATGATTTTTTCTAGGGATTGAGAACATCAATGGTGATCAAAGTATCTTATTGAGCCCCCAAAATGTATCTCCTCAATGATACCTTTCCAACTATCTATTGTGCACCCCAAACGAATATCGTATGCCAAAGTTACACCCCCGGGAAGTTGATACACCAAACTACCCAAATGAGGTCCACAAAACTCTTGTCTTTTCATCTTCTGAGGTTAGCGTTTTGGATTTTATTTATGTTAAAAAGGCCTTTAGAGCCTCATTGTAACCATCTTCTTTCGAATCTGAGTAGCCTTCACATCTATTCTAAATATAATATGCCACCATTCTAGCGAGTCTTTCACTCTGGATTTATACAGATTTGTACATTTGGCCCATTAATAGAAATTGTGTATTAATGCATCTCTGTGTTTTTGGTTTCATATATTATATATTTATGTTATATTATTGTATATCCAAGATATCTCTGTACATTTCTTTATTATCTCCACTCTCAATTTGTGCCGAAAATAATTTGGATCAGTGGTATCAGAGCAGGTTGCTCTTGATCATTTTTTCAGTGCATGTCCCCGACAAGGTACGAGTATAGAAAGTTGGGTATCGTGCTTGTCTCTCTTGAGGATAATCTCTCTTTCACACCCAAGAAAACCACCTTGGTGGAAGAAAACAAAAATGACAGAGAAGACGATTCTATTAATCTGTTTCTTGAGCAAGCTCTCACACGACAGAGGGACGAAATGATGGAGAATTTTTACCACATCCTTCAATGCATGCCAATAATAAAAAGTGTGTCTTCATAAAGTGTCCAATTTGGAGGCATATCTCCTTTGAATGTACAAGTTAATTTTCATATTCCCATATTTAAAGGACGGATAGATGTAGATGCCCTAGAAAAATGGTTAAATATGCTAGAAGGTTATTTCTTTGATCATAATTTCTTTGATGGGGAAAATATCACCTTCACACTCCCTAAAGCTCTCCCCCATATCAAACATTGGTGGGAAAATTACTGGGAGAAACGTTCCACACAGGAGTCTAGACTATACCTTGCACACCCAACTGGGTATCAAAGACTCCGAGTGACATCTAGTTCTTAAATATTGTGGGGCTCTACACAGATACATCCAAACTTAAATGGATTTTTTAAACATCTCATCACTGGGTTCTTCTTATCAATATGTTGTTAAAATTGATCATAAATTTAAGCACGAGAAAAAGTGGAGGTTCGGGTCTGCAAATCCACAACAACCAAAGTATGGTAAAGACGACTCTAACAATGAGCCTTCAGAAAACTAGTCCAAGACATCAGAAAAGAAGAGTAACAGAAAGAAGAAGAAGGACACTGGAAAATGGTGTGATTTCCACAAAATCCCCTAGAAAAACACCGATGAATGTCATTCAAAATAGTCATTGGTGTAAAATATAAAAGACAAGGATCCTAAACTCGATTCTGAATTTGAGTCAAAAAATACGGGTAGAAGATAGATCATCGACATAGACCCCACTATTATTGTAGTGACTACAATAATTAAACCAGACAAACCAACAGATATTGAAGAGAGGGAGCATCATTTTCATTCATAGATGTGGGTGAAGGGGACCCCATTGCATTTTATTTTTTATAGTTGAAGCCAAAAGAACCTCATCTTAGCAGAGGTCATCAAACAGTTGGGATTTTCGATATCATCACACTCGCACCCATACAACATCGGGTGGCTTCTCCAAGGACGATATCTTCGTGTCAACCAGTAATGTTTATTTTCATATGACATCCATCCCTTCAAGGATGAGGCATTATGTGATGTTTCCTCGCTATATTTTTGTGATGTTCTCTTGGTTCAGCCATATATGTGTAAGCCCCATGCTATTTATGAGTCTCGACCTCATAGTGTCATTATTACTCTATAGGGTCATCTCTACAGGATACCATATTTAGTTCCAACTATTGTCTCACCTAAACAGTTCTACAAGGTAGTATCTCATACTACAAAATTCAACTTCTTCACAATCGGTTCAAAAGGTGAACATAAGGACACTACAACCAATGAAGCCTCAGTCCAAGAACATTCTATCCAACACAAGCAGGTCAAAAAGATTGAAGCAACGTGTAAATATCTCGTCTTCACACAAACATCTCATGTATCCAGACTAGTTAAAAAGGTCCAACCTTTCCACCCACAGGTTCATGACAACCTTCAACAAGATAAGCAACGCAACTTCTCCAACAAGGTAAGAAACTCATCAAGATGTAGATTCAGTAAACGCTTTTCCCTCTCACCCAAGAACTCAATGTAATGGATACCATTGATTTCTAAGGAGGGAGGGTTGATCCAGGTGGATATTAGTGGCCACCCACCTATTCCATCTGGCTCATATCCTTTTGACAACTTAATAGTTTTAGCAATTTTTTAGTTCCTAAACTTCCAGGGCCATTTTGAGGGACTAAATGAAGTTTTATTGTGACATAGCACCTCATTTATATTCATAATATATGATTGAGGTCCCAAAAATAATCTCCTCGGTGATACCTTTCCAACGAGCTATCGTGCACCCAAAATGGAGATTGTGTTGGCCCTTGACCAAGTTTTGAAGGATACTTGGTCATACTTGACCATTTTGGGATTGCAACAACTTGCCAAAGACAGAGCGCAACGCGAAGCAAGAAAGACCTATTTTTGGGTACCTTTTAGGGTTTTTGGGTTGATGTAAAAGGAAAGGGATGTTGGCCCATGGGTTTACCCACGTTTAGGCCCATTTTGTAATCTATAAATAGATACTTAGGTAATGTAAGTAGGGGGGACAACTTAGTGCAAATGTATAGCTAAAGGCTTAGTTCTAGTAGCTGGATCTATGTGATCGGATGTGTATCACAAGTGCTATGTGAATGATTGTAAGGATATTGGAAGGCTAAGTGCAAGTTGTTGTGGTTTTGTGTTGAGTGCAAGGAAGAAGGATCTAGCAAGTTGCGCAGATCTTCTATCCTATGTGAAGTAAGGGTCATTGAAGCTCCGTGCTATAACTTCTTGACCAAGATAATATAAAGTAGAATACTTTGTGGATGTAGCCCCAAGGTGGGGGTGAAGCATGGTAACTGTGTGTAATGTGCTATGTGCTTTGATCTAAGTGTTTCTTCCTTTGGCTAAGTGCTTGCTATGATTAAGTAGATCTAGTTATGCTCTGTGCTTATTGTTAGCGCCAATTCTTGCAAGGGGGGTGTTTCTCTCCGATTTTAGTCACTTGGTGTAAAATGCATAGAAATGGGGTTTTAAAACCCATCAAATTCATTTTATTCAAAGGCTGCAGTCATGAGAGCCAAGCGCAACACACATAAGAAGTCCATTTCGGGCTTAAAATCAAGCGAGAAGACATTTTGTTTTCAATGACGAGGATCCATAGATGGAGCAGATCGACAGTCATCGAGTAAGCTTGAGCCATAGAGTTTCACAAGGTTTAGCACATGGGTTCATCCCTTAGGTCCAAAGTCACGAAATGATCGTGGTCGTCCGATCCAGTAGAAACGCAAAATGATTAGCCGTTTTAGCATTTCAGCTACGGAGACTTTGAAAGACAGGGGGTCGCTCCTCCACTGCATCTGGAATTGCCGAAACGTGAAATGATTAGCTGTTTTGGAATTTTGGCTACTAGGACTTTAAAAGATAGGGGGTCGCTCCTCCACTGCATCTGGAGTTGCCAAAACGCGAAATGATTAGTCGTTTCGGCATTTCAGCTACCGAGACTTTAAAAGACAAGGGGTCGCTCCTCCACTGCATCTGGAATCGCCAAAACGTGAAATGTGAAAAAGCGCCTTTGAAGATAGGCGTAGGGTCATGGCCCGTGGTCACTTTGGGTAATAGAAAGAGTTGCGCAAAGGGCCAAAGCACTGGGTTTAGCTGTAGGAGGTGTCATCACGTTCTCTAGGTGCCAGTTCAACTCGGCCTTGATCCTGATCCCTGATAGAGGTAAATAAAGGTAGGAGGAGGTGGTTGAAACATCACCTCACTCCTTAAATGTAATTCATGGAGGTTCTGGCAAGTAGTCTGTCCAAGATCATCCTGTGTGCAGGTTTTCCTAAAGAAGCCATGTCGATCTGATGCCCTTGTCTGACCAAAAGAGCATGCACACGTTAAGTTGGATTTTAATGTCTCAAATACCCTCCTGCTGCCAAGGTGGTGAATTTCTCTGAGTATATATACTTAGTTTTTGTATCTTTGTATGGCATCGATGGTAGAGAAAAGCTCCCAATTGTAAAGCTTTGACGAGGCCTCTGGTTCCCTGGTTATAGATTGATATTTGAGATTTGTTGTTTAATGGAAGCCAACATCTTCGTCCCATTTTTCCTCTGAATCTTAAGAGCCCGGGCATGGATGATCCATTCGGGTGTTGTAATGACTATATAATGTATGTTTGATTATATTAGTTTTGCAGCATCTTAATTTCCTTTAAGTTTCTCAGATCTGAGAGGATCTCATATTTGAGACTTTTCCCCTTTTAAAGGCTACTGGAAGACCAGATGTCTAGAGCAGACTTTATTTCCTTTGTCTTTCCCTCCATTTACTCACCACTATGCAAAATTACTGGCTTAAATTAGATCAAGACCTCACTTGTCTTAGTTGTTCCAACCTAGTTTTATGAGTTAAAATGATATTGTTATGAGTTTACTTCCATTCAATCCCCTTTTACAAACAAATCATGACATTTAAACTGATGGACGTTGGGCTCTGCTCCTGCTACAATTGAGGAGTGACTTATGAAGCCAACATTTATGGCACCGTTGCTGGGACGAAGTTGAAAATTTTCCCTGGGATTGAACGACATTGAGCCTCTAATTCTGAAGGTGCATCAGGCATTAGAGCCCTTGAAGATTGCTACTATGCACCTGACAACTCCACTGTGGCAACTCCACTATTTCCACTTCACTGTTTCGGATGTGGCTACTTTAGCACGCCTGAAAGCTGGCCCAAAGGAGCTTTCTCGAGAAGGTTTCAACAGTTTCTTTCCCATCCTAAGAAGTTTCCTGGGAGGACACAACGTTAAGATTTGGCCTTTGATGGTGAAAAAAGACCAGAAACATTCAAACCTATGAATATTTCACCTGGTGACTCCATGATTTAAGGATCGATTGGTGACTCTGTTGGTTCGAAATGGAAAAAATCCTTGCTCGGAGGTATTCTCCTTTTAATTTTTCTGCTATTCCTGGTTTTCCCAATGTTGTCCCTTCTCCAAATCAATGGCATGATTATTTGCCTAGATTTAGGGAGCATGTAGAGGACAACCCTGCTCAGCATCTCGAAGAATTTCATGAACTCATGCATCAATGGGAGATACATGAGGAGGATGTGTTAATGAAAATGTTCATGTTCTCGTTAGCAGGGGATGCTCATAAATGGTATCATTCTTTACCCCCTGTTAGCATTTCTTCACTCGTAGAATTTCATGCAGCTTTCACCGCCCATTGTCATAATATTTAACCCTCTAAGTTAATTTTTCATAACTGTTGTGAGGGATACAACAACTGTATACAAGATAGAGCTACTTCTTATGTAGGCTATGAGGATGATCCTGATGACTTGGATCAAAAATCAGTCCTTTCTCATCCCCATTCGTCTACATCAGAGGAAGGTTATGCGAGTGAAGGTTGCGAGGAGGGAGAATATGCTTGGGGCAGAGTTATGGAACTGATAAAATCTCTCACTGCCAGACTAGACAGGTGGGACGCTGAATGATGTGCAGAGGATTTTCCATCCCTTGAAGAAGATGCTCTTGGCAGCTCTACTGAGGGTGATTATGAATATTTCATAGCGGTAGAGGCATTAGTTTTTGCCCCTAATGAGCTTGTTGTCTCAAATTTAAAGGAAGAATCCATTATAGAAGAGGATTGTTCTCTTTTACTTCACGAGATTTCCCATGATGTATTTAAATTTGGGATTGAAAAGAAGGATCGAGAGATCGTTCCTTTTTTACAAGATGGGGGAGTTTTGTCCTCACCCAACTTTGATGATCATTTTGGTAAAGAGCAGACTATGAAGGCTTTTCCTCTATTCACAAATGAAGGACATTGCGAGGAAATCATCCTTCTTGAGCAACATGATGAGGAAAATAGATTTCCCATGGGTCCTGTTTATGGCCATTATGAATCTGACCCTTGGGAGAGTCAAGAAGAAGAACCAGAAGAACTAGAGGAGAAACAAGAGGAGCAGTTTGCCTCTTGTCCAGGGCCTGCCTATGAGCAGCCACTGCCTGAGATCAGTCAGCCTACACCAACATTTCACCCTCCTGGGCTTACTAGAGATATTCAACCATGCGTGAACAACTATGTAGGAAAGGAGGTTGCCTGTCGCCCATTTTCTGGAGTTTTCTACTGGTCCTATGAGCCTGTGAAGGAATACATGGAGTTGTATTTCCTTCACAATTTGGAGCCACCCTATTTCATCTCAACTTCAACCTGTAAGGAGGAGTTGAAGAGCGTAACCATTCTGCTATCATGGTTACACCATCTGTTTGTGATCATCGACAAAAAGAAGGAGCTTCTATTCAGGAAGTTGCTTGATTGGCTATGGTGGAAGTTTTCTTTCACCTAGCCTCGTGTAAAGGAATTTATTAGTATAGGATCGTACATAAATAAGCTCCTTGGATCATGTGTGTTTATTTTTTATTTTCACTTATCAACATGTATTTTTAAGCAAGGTGTTTTGAGCTTGACTCCATAGCCCAATAGAAGGCAACTAGAACTGCAGAAGGAGTTCTTAGAGCATCACAGGAACGACCCTATCCCCCATGGAGCCTAATGTTAGTGCCAATTCTTGCAAGGGGGGTGTTTCTCTCCGATTTCAGGCCCTTGGTGTAAAATGCATAGAAATGGCATTTAAAAACCCATCAAATGTGCTTTATTCAAAGGCCGCAGTCATGAGCGCCAAGTGCAGGACACATAAGAAGTCCATTTTGGGCTTAAAATCAAGCGAGCGAACATTTTGTTTTCAATGGCGAGGATCCATAGATGGAGCAGATCGACGGTCATCGGGTAATATTGAGACACAAAGTTGCATGAGGTTTAGCACATGGGTTCATCCCTTAGGGCCAAAGTAACAAAATGATTGTGGTCGTACGATCTAATTGAAATGCAAAATGATTAGCCATTTTGGCTACCGGGACTTTGAAGGATAGGGGGTCACTCCTCTACTACATCTGGAATCAATGAAACGTGAAATGATTATCTGTTTCAACATTTCAGCTACCGTGACTTTAAAATATAGGGGGGCACTCCTCCACTGCATCTGGAATCGCCGAAATGCAAAATGATTAGTCGTTTCGGCATTTCAGCTACTGGGACTTTAAAAGATAGGGGGTCGCTCCTCCACTACATCTGGAATCGCCGAAACATGAAATGCGAAAAGGCGCCTTTGAATATAGGCGTA
Organism: Picea sitchensis; assembly: GCA_010110895.2. Classification (NCBI taxonomy): domain Eukaryota; kingdom Viridiplantae; phylum Streptophyta; class Pinopsida; order Pinales; family Pinaceae; genus Picea; species Picea sitchensis. Next base: position 29,658 of record SNQJ01S0018770.1, on the reverse strand, counting down.
GGGTCACCGCTGGTGGTCACTTGGGGTAATAGAAAGAGCTGTGCAAAGGGCCAAAGTGTCGGGTTTATCTGCAGGAGGCGTTGTCGCATTCTCTAGGTGCCAATTCAACTCAGCCTCGGTCCTGATCCCTGCTAGAGGTAAATAAAGGTAGGAGGAGGTGGTTGAAACCTCGCCTCACTCCTTAAATGTAAGGCATGGAGGTTATGGAAGGCAATCTACCCAATATAATCACGTGTGCAGGTTTTCCTAAAGAATCCATGTCGATATGATGTCCTTGTCTGACCAGAGGAGCCTACACACGCTAAGTTGGATTTTAATGTCTCAGCTACCCTCCTGCTGCCAAGGTGGCGAATTTCTCTAAGTATATATACTCGTTTTTTGTATTTTTGTATGGCATCGATGGTAGAGTGAAGCTCCCAATTGTAAATCTTTGACGAGGCCTCTGGTTCCCTGGTTATAGATTGATATTTGAGATTTCTTGTTTAATGGAAGCCAGCATATTCCTCTCCTTTTTCCTTTGAATCTTAAGAGTCTGGGCATGGATGATCCATTCGGGTGTTGTAATGACTATATAATGTATGTTTGATTATATTAGTTTTGCAACATCTTAATTTTATTTAAGTTTCTCAGATCTGAGAGGATCTCATATTTGAGACTTTTCCCCTTTTAAAGGTTGTTGGAAGACTGGATGTCCAGAGAAGACTTTATTTCCTTTGTCTTTCCCTCCACTTACTCACCACTATGAAAAATTACTGGCTTAAATTAGATCAAGACCTCACTTGTCTTAGTTGTTCCAACCCAGTTTTCAGAGTTAAAATGATATTGTTATGATTTTACTTCCATTCAATCCCCTTTTACAAACAAATCGTGACATTTAAACTGATGGGCGTTGGGCTCTGCTCCTGCTGCAATCAAGGAGTGACTTCTTACGCCAACACTTATGATATAAGAATGAATGTTAGATATGATATATAATATGTTTAGTGCTTGATCTGTTGAATCTAATCTATGTTTTGTGGCTAAGTACCGAATCATCTTTAGTCTAAGTATTCACTGTGATGCTCTGTGCCATCTGCGAAGTACCATAAGGGTTAAATATAGATGAATGATCTATGCTAAGTTCCTTGTAGTAGATATAAACACAGATCGGTGTCCCAGCTAAGGTTTCAGACACTTGTCTCCTGAAACCACCCCTGCCTCTACCTCAGGTGAGACTTCATCTTCTTCGTAGGTGTTGCCAAAAGGGCTAGTAGTTAGGGCTTTGTTAGTGCGCTCTTGAGCATTGAACCCCAGGTCTTCCCCTGCGCCAACAGATTGTATTCCAAATTTATTCCCCCGAGAAGTTGATACACCAAACTACCCAAAATGGGGTCCACAAAACTGTTGGCTTTTCATCTTTTGGGGTTAGGGTTTTGGATTTTCTTTATTTTAAAAAGGAATTTAGAGCCTCATTGTAAGCATATTATTTCTAATGTGAGTATCCATCACATCTCTTCTGAGAGATAAGATACCACCATTGTAGAAAGTCTTTCACACTATATTTCTAATGTTTTGTACATTTTTCTCATTAATAGAAATTGTGTATTACTGTATCTCTATGTTTATGGTTACATATCTCATATATTTTTTTATATATTATTTGATATCCAAGATATCTCTATACATTTATTTATTATATCTCTTCTCTTATTTCATGTTGAAAATAATCTCGATCAGTGGTATCAAAGCAAGCTACTCTTGATCATTGTTTCAGTGCATGTCCCCGATGAGGCCCGAGTATAGAAAGTTGGGTCTCGAGCTTGTATCTCTTGAGGACAATCTCTCTCATATTCCTAAGAAACAATACATGGAGGAAGAAAAAAAAAAAAAAACGAGTAGACTCTATTAATATGTTGCTTGAACAAGATTTCCCACAATAGAGGGACGAAATGATGGAGAATTGTTTCCACACCCTTCAATGCCTGTCGATAACAACAAGCATGTATTCATCAAGAGTCCACTTTGGAGTTACCTCACATTTCAAGGTACAAGTTAATTTTTATATTCCCATATTTGAAGGACAGATAGATGCAGATGCCCTATAAAAATGGTTAAATATGCTAGAAGGTTATTTCTATGTTCATAATTTATCCGACAGGGAAAAGATCACCTTTGCACTCCTTAAGGCTCTCCCCCGTGTCAAACATTGGTGGAAAACTGACTGGGAGCAAAGTTCCACAGAGGAGATGGAAATATATGGGGTCGAGCCCACTTGGCATATTTTTGTGGATACAGTCAAGGAACAATATTACCATGTTGGAAACTATGAAAATCAATACATGAGATGGACCACACTGCGGTAAGAGAGGGGCCAAGAAGTGTCGGAGTTCACCAATACCTTCCATACCTTGGGAACCAAGATGGGTATCAAATAATCCAAGAAACATATGGTTATGAAATACCGTGGGGCTCTACACAGATACATCCAAACTGAAATGGATTTTTTGGACATCTGATGATTGGTTGTTTCTTATGGATATGTTGTTAAAATTGAGCAAACATTTAAGCACCAGAACAAGTAGGGGTTTGGGTCTGCAAATCTGCAACAACCAAAGTATGGTAAATATTTCCCTAACAACTAGCCTTTAGAAAACCAGTCCAAGCCACAAGAAAATAAGGGTAACGGAAAGATGAAGAAGGAAACTAGAAAATGGTGTGATTTCCACAAAATACCCTGGCACAACACCGATGAATGTTGCTCAAAATAGTCATTGGTGGCTGAGATCAAAGACAAGGAGTTGAAACCTGATTCTAAATATGATTTAGAAAATATTAGTAGAAGATAAATCATCAATTTAGACCCCACTTCTATTGTCATGACAGTAACAATTCATCCAGAAGAACCAGTAGATTCTCAAGAGGGTGAGCACCTTTTTCATTCACATATGTGGGTGAAGGGGACCCTGCTACATTATATTGTTGATAGTGTTAGGGTCCTATAATTATAGGTAACTCGATTCTTCGACTGCTGATTTGGCGTTTCTCTTGTGATGACGAAGTATGGCTCGGTTGATCCCTTTTTCCCCTCCATCCATTTCGCCCGATCCTCCATCCCCATGCTACATCCTTCATCCACGCTGCGCCCTCACTCCCTTGTCATTTTGTCCAGTTGACTACATCCCGCTCAACCACCCATCCATGCATAAACCAAACTTAGGTTAAAAATAAACTCAATAAGTTAATAATGCTAGTAATATAATTTAATATAATTAGTTTAATTAAGATAGGCTAGACTAGTTAAATAATCCATTAATTAATTAATTAATTAATAAGTAATTTAGTTAATTAATAATTAAGTTAGTTTGGTTAATCTAGTTTAGTGTTAAACATTAAAATAAAATAAATTAATATAAAACCAATAGATATTACAAAAAATAAATTAATATAAAAACCCAATGAATAATACAAAAAGAAAAACAATTAAAAATATAAATAAAAACATATAAAACAAAATAAAAATAAACAAAACTTAAAAAATTAAAACAAATTATAATAAAACAAAAAAAAATAACAAACATGTAAACAAAATAAAAAATATTAAAAAGAAACAAAAAGTAAAAAACATAAAAACTAAACCTATCCTAAGTCCTACCCACCCGTAAACATCACATTCCCAAATAAAACAAATCAACGAATATTAAAAATTATGGACCCCCCCTTGCCATCCGAAGTTTAACGAGAGGGGGGGTATGGAATGGAGTAGTTTTCTTAGACCACCCTTGGATAGGTGTAGTCTCTACAAAACAGTGGACCCCACCCCCCTAAAACCTCTTACCACCTCAGGAGGGTCCGGAATACCACCCTTCCCCCAAAAAAACTGCTTTCGCAGTGTTTTGACCAGTTAATTTGAAAAGTGAATTCCGGGCAGAATAAATCGAGTTTTGAAAATAAGAGAGAGGTTTTTCTCCATAACGGGATGAAGAAAAAAAAATCTCTCATTTTTTTCACAGGTGCCATGAGAAGGGAGAATCAAAGCCATATTCAAGGCCCATTTTTTCAGTTTTTCATTTTCCTGTTGTAGTCCTGATCTGGCGGGAAGTGTTTTGGTGAGATGGAGGAGAATTTGGAGAAACAAAAGGAGGTTTTTGTCAATCACATGCCCTTGTACAATAACCTCCTTCATTGTTTTCCCAAGTGTAATAATTAAAGAGAAAAAAATTTCTGAGTGGACCTCTTTTTCGTAGAAATTTGGCTTGTCTTTCATGGCGGACAGTTCCGGATTTTTGGGGATTTGTGGCTATTTTTGGCCGAGGCAGTTAAATCCGACTTACACAACTTGTTGGGGGATATCTCATATTTATTCATATGATTTTAATGTAAAATTTTGTTGATTCTTGCACCCAGAAGGCTATGCTTTGTAATATTTTGTCAGATCAACCAGAAATAAATGGACTTTTCCACAGGATTCCTTCGTGTTAACGTTGGTGAAGTTTTCTCTCTTCATTGAATGTGATCCTTCTCAGTTATTTATGTTACTCCCTTTTGGATTTTTAAAGGGAGATTTAGCGTAGAATTTATCCACTATACTCTGTGTCAAGCTTTTAAAAATCTAAATGTTTTCCCTCTAATACTACAATGAAGAAATTCTTGAATGATTTTTGGTTGTAGTTGATTATCTCATTTGTTCCTTCTCTACATCCTTTTATTTTTAAAGGATCCAACGTCTGCATTACCTTGCCCTGTGGAAATACCTTATATACCTATGTTTAATTTCAAACTTGTCACAAACCTCATAGCTCAATGGTCTTCTTTTGCTGTCTCAACCAGAAAACTCCAAGAACATATGCTATTTCAAACAAATCTAAACTTGACAGAGAGATCTCTCTCTTAGTCTCGGAGGTCTATATCCCTCGAAGAAGTTTTGATGTTGCCTCTATGACTGCCTCCACAGCCTTGGGAAATTACAGAGCACTGACATAATGGCAACCATACTGGGGACTTTATCCAGTAGTCAACTTCAAGTTCCAAATCTGATCACTGATGGTGGACAATGACCAGAAAGAAGAAGGATGAGATCATTCACCTGGTGACTCCAATCTCTAGATCAATTCCAATTTGAAGACTCCACTGGAGGAAGAACCTAAAGCATGTCCAAGTAGTCTAGAAATACTAGGTACTCAAGCTCAAATTGCATTCAGGACATCTTTGGTTTTATCTGCAATCATGTTTTGTCTTATTCTAATCCTGATCAAAAGTATATTGCTAAAGATTACATTGACCACCTATTGATTGATGAGTCCCAAGAGATCATATCCCCAATTGTAGATTGTGTACATACTCATACACCTGTGCACACCCCAGATGCATCTGTAGAAAGCCTAGTGAGAAATAAGCCTCCTGCTTTATCACCTACTCCTACTAAACCTTTGAATGGTTGTAAGCCTCTTGCTTCATCTCCTGTGATTGCAAAATTCCCAGACCGATACAAGCCTATAGATTTGCCTCTTATTCTCCATGACCTCCCTGTCAATTACATCAATAATCTACCCAGGTTTGATGGAGAAAATGGGAAGATCACTGCTGAAAAGCATATTCAAAACCTTGAGGATTTTCTTGATCTGTTTGAGATAGAAGATGATGATGTCTTCATCAGAATTTTGGCCTTATCATTGCTAGGTAAAGTCAAGAATTGGTTTAAGAATCTTCCAACCAGAAGCATCCGAAATTTTCATCATTTCATGCAAGTTTTCTTAGATGGATGGTCGATCATGAGAAATGTCTTTCTCATCCTAGAAGAGTATGTCCATTTGAAAATATAGCGAGGGGAAATAGTACAACAGTTTTCAACAAGGTTCAATAAGGTATATCATGCAATGCTTGTTGATATAAGGCCACCCCCAGGATCAGCCCACTTGCATTTCCTAGATGCCTTCGATCCTGAGATGGCATTCCAATTAAGAGAAAGGAACACTACATCTCTTGAAGAAATACAGAACATTGCAGTTGATGTGGAGGCCAACTTGTTGATCAAAAGGTCAAAGGTAAAGAACAAAGAAAAGGAGTAGCTGAAATATTCAAAAGCTAAGCTACACATCCTGGCCAATACTGTAAAAGAGATGATGTAGAAGATCAACATAAGAGAAAAACTTGATGTTCAAAGATATCATGTTCCATTGACTTCAAATAAATAAAGGGTCACTGTTACCAAACATTTTGCAGCTCTCCCTTGGTACCATGGTTTGGATAATGATTCTTTCATGTATTCCATTCTCCATACAATCGAAGATGAAGTTCAAAATCAGAGGGTGGTGGAAAATTATCCTGACATGATATGCATGTTCAATGGCATTTCCTCCATGGATGATTTACCCAAGTGTGATCAGTATGATGATGATCATGAGGCAGAAATAGATGTGGACTGTTCAAAGTTATCAACAACATATGATTGGAAAGAGGAAGATGCAAAAAAATTTCAAGAAAATGCAAACTGCCTACCCCTATGTTTTGCCTTACTCTTGAGAAAACATTGCCAACACATTGTAAACAGTAAGAAAGAGGAATGTTCTAATGCATCAGTTGAAGAGGACAAGGATGACACGAAAGATGATCCAGAGGTGCATCCCTTGAGCCTTTTTGAAGATCAAACCTTAGATGAAGTCATGAAGCCCGAAACATGTGATAAGCGGATCCATCTTGATTCATTGCCTCTGTGCTTTAATTCATTTCAAAATTTGAGGGGAAATCTTGGTCATATCCTAGTTGAAATTCACAGTGTAAGCCATGAATCACCAGTAGAGCCAATGCCACCATTATCTAAAACATTTTATGACCCTATAGCTGATATTATGGATAATGTGTGTTTTCAAAGTTAGTTTTCAGTTACCCCCAATGATTTCAAAAACAGTTATGATATGGATATGATCAAACAATCAGCTACAGGGGTGTGTTCAACAGAAGCATCATTTTAGAACCCATCAGAAAAGTTGTAGCCATGTTAGGAAGTGCATGAGGATGCAAATAACACAACTACGGAATCAAATCATGAAGTTGAGTTGGTTAAATTTGAATATCCAATAATAGGTCAAGTCTATCTTGATCCGGTGGCTATTTATATGGAGAAATTGTTCATCATAGAGCCACAATGCATTCCCAGTATTTATGTTATGTGTTGTGTTTATCTGTTATGTGTTGTGTTTATCAAGCCCCTTGTGGTGAAGATCAAGATGGGAAGCATTTCATGATGCCTATGCAAGTTCTATTTCTGATATTGTTTGAAAACATTGAAAGAGAAGAGTTGTTAGAGAAGTTGCTTGACTAACTGCATTGGAATTATTGTATCATTTAGAACCAAAAAATTATCAGTAGCATAGGGTAGGTAGGAAAAAGTGAATAAGCTCAACATTTCGAGCATCTCTTTTTCAACAGTGTTCATTTTAATTTGGTTTCAATTACAAGATCAAAACAGGTACAGGTTGCAGAATAAGATTTTGGGATCAACCTAATGGATAAAGCACCAGTCTACATGTTCAGAGGTCTATGGTTCTTGACACCTCCTAAAAGAATTTGACATCCCCAGGTGGATCCTATGTTAGGGTCCTATAATTATAGGTAACTCGATTCTTCGACTACTGATTTGATGTTTCTCTCGTGATGACGAAGTATGGCTCGATTGATCCCTTTTTCCTCTCCATCCATTCCGCTCGATCCCCCATCACCATGCTACATCCTTCATCCACGTTGTGCCCTCACTCCCTTGTCCTTTTGTTCAGTCGACTACATCCCACTTGACCACCCATCCATGCATAAACCAAAATTAGGTTAAAAAGAAACTCAATAGGTTAATAATGTTAGTAATAAAATTTAGTATAATTAGTTTAATTAAGATAGGCTAGACTAGTTAAATAATCCATTAATTAATTTAGTTAATTAATAATTAAGTTAGTTTGGTTAATCTAGTTTAGTGTTAAACATTAAAATAAAATTAATTAATATAAAAACCCATTGAATAATACAAAAAAAAACAATTAAAAATATAAATAAAAACATATAAAACAAAATAAAAATAAACAAAACTTAAAAAATTAAAACAAATTATAATAAAACAAAACAAAATAACAAACACGTAAACAAAATAAAAAATATTAACAAGAAAAAAAAAGTAAAAAACATAAAAAGAAAACCTATCCTAAGACCTACCCACCTATAAACATCGCATTCCCAAATAAAACAAATCAACGGATATTAAAAATTCTGGACACCCCTCGCCATCCGAAGCTTAACGAGAGGGGGGGTCTAGAATGGAGTAGTTTTCTTA